>JABCPU010000728.1:0-28372 GCA_016800925.1 Suillus spraguei | reverse complement strand
ATCATCTATGTCTGCAGGAAGAGAGGCATAAAAAAAGTGTTCCGGGATGAAGTAATCTCCAGAGGAATCTTGTAACAGTTCATCTGTAAAATAAACAGTTCTGTCTACTCAAGCTGCTGGTGGTGATGGAAGATCTAGTAACATTTTTTGGCCATTAAAGACCTGTGACATCCCCTCGCCACCGTCTTCGGGGTAATTGTGCATTGCAAAACGAGTCAGCGGATTTGCATAATCCTAAATATAATGTCACTGTTGCACAGACATGGAAGACATGCTAGACGTACCTTGGCAATTGCTTCTGTGATGTTATTGATGTAAAATATATCACCAGCGCAAGATGTCATCTTCTGAGTTGGGTTGCCAACAAGCTCATGCAGGTAACTATGGCACTTCTTCATCATACCTACCGAGGGGACATTAACAGCACCAAGCTCCTTGGCCCAGTTGAGTACGGCTTTTTTCTGGGAGTCAGAAAATGGGATGTGTGGAGAGCTGAACAGAAGTGACGTTATGAAATGCTTGATGGGAGGTAAGCATTGGTTCTCTCTGACAGGACGAGAAGCTTACTGCTTTTGATGGCCATGGATAAGTTGGATTATCCGCCAAAACAGTCTCAAAGTTCACGGTCACCTTGTCGAGGATAACATCTGGTAGCATGATTAAATATGTAGCCCCACAGAATGAATAACAAGACACTTACCAGGCAATTCAACTCCAAAATCAGGTTCAGCATCGTCAAAGAGCTCATGCTCCTCGTTAGTAGAAGACCACAAAAGCAGTGTTGAAAATGGGATTTCACCCATAGTGAGGCTTGTTTGAAGCTTGGCAAATAAGTCTGGACACTTTCTGTCGAGCTCAAAAGTCCAATGGCCTATTATGCTTTTCAAGAGGTCCGTTAATTTAAGGTCGAGGTCCCCATTGTCTGGCACAGGTGCTGCAGGAAGTGGTACACTGGGCTGCATGTCAGCAAGCAGCACATCCGACTCAGATCTATCAACTTCCATGAAAGGTTCATCAGTCTCGAAGGAGAAATCGACGTTAGTGGCAGGTGAGGGTTCCGTGTTCATCATGTCAGCATCTTTCTCATCCAGTGAGGCCTCAGTCCTGACTTGGACTGAATGTGTAAGCCTTGTTAGTCGCTGCCTGAGGTACTTAGTGTGGCGGATGTGTATTGCTTGCATAGTGTGCTTCTTGATGTGCTGCAGCTCCATTGTATGATAATGGCCATTTTTTTAGGACACACCTTGCATATGACCTGCTTTTGATTATCATCACAGAATTTCAGAACTGTGACCATCAAGTCAGTACATAAAGAAATTGTGAATACATGAGATAACCAGGAGAAATACACACCAATGCCATCGACAGTATCAGTGTTCTGAATCATGTTGCGTCAATAAGTTGTGCTTGACTTCAAGTCTTTGGCATCAATGATCGGCGAAGGTATGGTCACATGATTCTTGATCTCATGTTCTGGCATGTTTGTGTCCTTCACTCAATGCTTCAATGTTCAAGTCTCAATCAATTGCAAACAGACTACTTACCAACACAATAACTGTTTATCCCGATGTTGAATTCCAGGATGTCAACCAAGGCCCATTACAGTCTGTTCTCCTCACAATCTGTTTTTCAGGCAGACTTCCAATGCAGATTATTGAAAAGAATGTCATGAGTAGTTGTAGCCATCGAGCATCAGAACTGGTTTCTTACTATTGGTGTACATGACAGCCTATTCAGATTTCCATTTCTTTTGCAGAAGAATATGCATCCTTTACCTCACCAGTTGTAGAGGCAGTAATGATGGATCTATGCTCCAGTGCTGGAGAATCAACACATTCAGATGGTGATGTGAGTCTGTAGTCTCCACATATTTTAAAGCTTATATAGTACAGTCTGTGTGTTACAATTGTACGTGCCCCTATTCATTTTCTCTTTCGACTCTATCTTGTATATTATGTAATGCAATTCCAACTCATATGCTCAACACATCTGTACTATAGTGGCCTTCCTTCTTTGGATACGCACTTACATTCTCATGTCTCTCTTGGTCCGTGCGCACATATTGGCTTATTTAAGCATGTTGTATTATGCTTGTATACTTTACTTTAATCTTACTGGGTTTTACCTGGAATATCCTTCGCTTAGGTCTCCAACCTAAGTCGTCTGAATCATCTCTAAGTCTAAGCACTCCTTAGCCTTAGTCTCTATTCTACTGATCATCTTAGAGTTGCGACTCTTCGATCGAACCTTTGATCCTATGCAGAACACTTCCTAGTGGTAGTGCTCGTTCTCCTTTGAATGTAGTCAAACCTCCCAGCAGACCGGCTGTGTCTTATCACTGTCACTGGTGACGCCACCCCAGTTCGTAACACTGTGTGCAGTAAAGGTCGCAATAGTTTTCCTACCTACCAAGATGAGTTAGGTGACGTCCAAATCCCATTCCTGCCACTTCAACACTTCGATCACTTTTATGGGAACCCATGGACAGCGCTATTGAAGAACATCGAAGGATGGTTAGTTGCTGATGTCGATTCCAAGACACAACTGTGGACTTGGGGACGCGATGCATTTTGGCTTGCCTTCATTGCAGCTTATCCATTATTCCCAAAGGGTATGTGGCCAAAATGGAATCCCTGTATCCCTTTGGGAGGTGCATTCATCGAGCGGTGGTTAGAACAGTCGGGTGATACGAGTATTGTCATAATCACACAGGAACAAGACTCTATCAGGGGGGACATCTGGGCCGAGTTTTGCAAACATGCTGCCCTCTTCTATCCCCATTCTCTTGTCATTTCAGACTGACTCCATAATGTGCCTTCTGTGTCAGCCTTTATTCTATTGAATTACTTATTTATTAGTGTATACCGGTACTGTACCTATCCGCAATGCATATAAGTGTTGTACCATTTTGATTGGCATAATCTCACCACTGGTATTACACTTCAAAGGTGAAGTTTTCGGTGATTGAAGGTTTAGTGGCGACGTGCAGATATATATTTTAGGTGACTCAGATGTTAGTATAAGCTCTATCATAGGTCTGCCACAGATCTGCTGTTCGGCCTGGGCTATATGACTTATTCCGATATGCCAGACACGTCCGTTCCCACGCCTGGGCCAAGCCCCGGTCTGGGCAGGAATATGGCAATAATCAAGGTGTTGCCCAGGATAGGGACAAAACCTTCAGTAAAGACCAGATTTGTGGGCTTTACACGATAAATTTATTATTTATAGACCGAGTCCGTATACGACCTCGTTATCCCACTGGTTGCCAGGTTCAAATCATTTTCTCACAAGCTTGGTTCGACTCAAAATGGCAGTTGGCGGTGTACAATCCCGCACTAGCACCACTCGTGGCTGCCCTAAACAACTGATGAACTCACTCTCCGTCGAGTGTTAGAGCAAGTAGTATGTAATGTGTGCGAGGAATGAAATGATGACAACGTGACGTACTTGTCTCTCTGACCTAGTCCTAGGCCTCAACTTCGAATCTCCGTTGTCTTGGTGTGGATTTTTTTTGTGAAAATCTAGCTCACGGAGAGGTCTAGCTAGGGACATTGGGGAATTATTATCTGTAAGCGATATAGATATATATACTTATTTTTTACTTTCTAGATGGCTGACCTGTCTATCCTTGTCTTAGATCGAGCAACCAGACTCGCCCGGATCCAGCCTAGTTGATGATCAACCGATTGACAGCACCACAACTGGTAGACGCACTTCTGGACTGCCGGAGAAACATTTTGTGACATTGAATGTAGTTCATCGAAATACCTCGTACTGGAGCTCCTGAACGCTCAGTGCTCAGTGCTCAGGTCCATGACAGCCACCCTTGTATCACCTTTCGACAGATCTAGCTGGACCGTTAATTCTGTTGGCAACTCCAAGCTTTATGCCACAGCTTTCGGGCACACTCTTCAGAAAGTTATCCTCAACCGCTTTCGAATGACGTACAAACTGTATTTACCACTGTGAGGTCCAAGAAAAAATTGTAACGGAGTTTGCAATTATTGATGGCATCATCAACGACCTGCTTGTAGCACATATGCTGCTCCAGTTCTCTTCTCCCACTTGTATAGTTACCACTGAGTGATACATTACCAGTATGCGCCGTTCGCGACATCTCCTTCTGCCTTCACACATACCCTACACTTGCCGTAATGCCATCGGCACTCTTTGCCTGGCTCTTTCGTTCTTCCTGCGCCCGCTGTCACTTGGTCAGTGTGATAGTGCCTCTGCTATGACGTCATCATAATTAATAACATTCGAGTACAGGGGCATAACGAACTTTAAATTACCCAGGCGCACCCAGCCTATGATAAACTTGCCCTGGGCCAGAGTGTCCCATGCGTTCTCGATGAGTCAGAACCTTTTAATAGAAATTTGGAGGTATAGGTTGGCTTATGACAACCTGCCGAAATCACATAACATATTGCAGGGAAGAGTGTGCAGCCTTTGGAGTAACGTGTTCATGGTTACCTGGGAAAGTAAATGGTGACGATATTCACAGCTGGCAAAGACTGAGTCGGAGTGCTGTTACCAGACTTGCCGCCGCAATGTGATCAAGTGGCGGATATCTGGCGGCAGAACTGGAGAGTCGAGCCTTGGCCTATAAAGTACTTCTCTGAGAAATTTCGAAGCAAGCTTGATGGGATCAAAGGAAGCAAAACTGCGGTCGGTGTCAGATATTTTGGCTTCTTGAATCATCAACTGATATATATAGCTTGGACACTCGTCATCGTAAATTGCAGTAAGAACTTGGAATATCCACCGCGCTGCCGCTAGTCTTTCATCTCCGTTGGCAAGCCTCTGTCTTGTTACGTTTGTTGAATCCAGGCCATGATTATAACAACACCGCGGCAGGGACCGTCGTGTACTACTGCTATTATTGGTGAAAGAATGGTACGCAAATCCAAAGGACTCAGTGGGTTATTGCGTGCTCAGTCTCATGACTCTCATCAATCAGATTTGTAGCTCCTATTACCATCATGTCTGTGTTTCGCCCCATCTTGGCCCCATCTGTCGATAATAACCCAAGATGCTCAGTATAAAAGTCCAGTGTTCTTTGACCTTTCCTTCATCAGTTCCTCGTCTTATTTTGAATCATCCTACTAGCAACCTACTTTTTACACAATGCCTTTTCCCACCGATGGAGTATATAATATCAGAAACACTGGCAGAGACCTTATGCTTGATCTGAGGAATGACAGCACCGCTGAAGGCAACCAGATCCAAGGATTCACCAAAAATGGCACCGTGGCTCAAGAGGTATCTATACGCGTTCGCACCCACTTTATTATCTGTTCTCACATGTCACGTATACTAGTGGGTGATCAAGAGACAAAACGAGCCAGGTTCCCCCAACAAAACTGTTAGCATTCAGTCCAACAATCAAGGCAGTAATGGTAACGGATGCTTTGCTGTTGCGAGCGAGGTGTGCTAGATCGGCATTCATTCATTCATTTGCTTGTTAGTTGACGCGGACGTGGGCAGGATGCGGATGAACCAGTGATTTATACCAGGCAGGCGTTCCTCATTGATCTTGTTGGACGCTCGGACAATACTTTTACGTGAGTGCTCAGTAACCTATTTTTGCTAATTTAATGACTTGCATGTACAGTATCAGCTTCACTCTCGGGAACAACAACCTAGTGCTAGCCATTCCGAGCTCAAAGGATAGTGCAGTAAGTTAATGGATCTTCTTCAAAGCCTTTTTCTCATAACATTCACAAGGTGAAACTCGAGAATCACACCTCAGGAAGTGCCCGTCAGCAGTGGGAATTCACCCGGGTTTCTGATCTCCAACCAATTGACAACTAGGCACCAGTGCTACCTTGCAGAGGTGATAAAGGTTAAGCTATTGAAAGTGTTCCCGCGTATGTACTGCGCCTTGTTGTGTTTGCTTCCGTCGTGTAGCATGTGTACGTTATCGATTGATGAACAGGATTGCTTTAGCCTTCTGGCTCTCTTAGGGAGATGAATGGGTAGTACTGTATGTTACTGGCAGTGGCGCCATGAGTCGGTGAACCGTTTGAGGTCCAGAAGGGTGCGCAGTTCAAGCCCAGATCCTGCAAACAAGCTATGTGCACCATACGTGCACCACCCACTATTAATCCCATGTAAGTACCAACGGCATGGTCATGATATGAGTCACGCTCAAGCGCGCATAACAGCGTGCCGATCACGTGGCGCCGAAATGCAATGAGGCTTGAGCATTGTGAATGGCTTCAGTTCCAACAGTGAACACGTCTGGCAAACTCAGCACAGGTATCGACGCTGTATGCCTCTGACTACCACCACGACCAACAAGTCACCATGAACCGACTACGCTCTTCACGTGCTCCCTCCCCGACACCTACTACCTTCTCCGGAATATCTAATTACCGCACCGAGTCCTATCGTCCGATCAAGGACAAAGGCAATGTCCCGGCTGTGCCAGCCGTAAACTCCAGGGTGGTCGCACGCACGCATTTTGACGAGTTAGCCAGTTTTCTAGTGTCCTATCTTGTGAAAGGTGCAGTCTGGTGTTTCATGTGGATTTTAATTTGATGCTGATGCCACACTTTCAGCTCCGCAGGAGTCACGGGCTCACGCACGCTCAAAGTTGACCAATCTTACTAGACAACAGTTCCATGAGCTATCAACTGACGTGTACGACGAGCTCGTCCGACGTCGAAGGAACACTCCCGAGAACGACAGTAAGTCACCTGACCTATGTCATATATATTATTTGACCAAGGCGCTTCTCTAGTCCCATTCCTTCCTGTGCGTGATGAATTTCATCCCAAGCGGAATCAGGCGCGCCAGAAGTTGGCAACGCTGCCTAGTGCCAAGTTTGAAGACCTTTGTAGCGATGTCTACTTTGAAATCATGAGAAGATATCCTGAATTTACGGAGGTACGTGATTTCATTGTCAATCATTTTTTTGATCTATGCTAAGTCTGGTGCCAGATGGAGGACCCAGGGGTAGCGTCTCCCGCATCAGCATATGACGATGTACCCTCGCCTGAATTCCACACGTCCCCGCGGCCTGACATGCCCATACCCCCACCCGGCGCCCGTACAGGGCGATCATCTGAAGATCGGGGCAGTGCACGTGAAGAAGAGACTCGGCGGAGTGAGGACACCCATGCATCCCGACGAAAAGCCTCTCAAGACCAAGGGGCAGATTTTACCCGAAGACCAAGTGCTTCCGCAAGTATCCGGAGTGACTCAACGGGAACTACAAATGCGCAGAGTGCAACTGCAACGAGCGGGATGGTTATACCAAACAAGAGTACCATCGCAGAGGAAGACATTGAAGTGCCGTACGGGCGGGAGATGCGGGAGAGCTCTGGAACAGCCATAGATATGCGTGAGGGCGTCAGGGAGTTTGATACCATCGACGGTGAACACGAACACTGGGACCAGCGGGGTGGGCTTAACGGGCTCAGCGCGCGGTTGAGGAACGTGCATACGGAAGATGAGGATGCGGGGGACGTAAGGAGCGACGAGTATGACAAAGTCTCTCTGGGACGTGCATCGGTGACGTCCGATCGGTCCATTGGCGGATCAAGGATGCCCAGTGCAGCGGGAGATGAACAAGAACGTTTGAGGCGAGATTACGAGTTTAAGATTGCCACGATGCAGAGTCGTATCACGATTCTGGAACGAGACCTCGAGCAACGGGAATTGGACACGCAGCAAACGGTACGCCGTCTGGAAGAGGAGTTGGAAGGTTTCCGAAAGGCAAGTTCTGAGGATGTTTTCCTCTAATAGTTGCTAAATCGAGCTACAGCGTGCAGATGAGCACGGATCTGCTATGAAGACTCTGCAAAGGGAGCTAGACGATATTCGGGACCTCCGAGCAAGAGAGAAGGAACGCGAAGCCAGACGGGCACAGGCCGACGAGGAAGAACTGCAGATACTCCGTGACCGCTGCGAACGCCTCGAAGAAGAGCGCAGTTCTGGCTTCGGGATAGTACGTCAGTAATTTGAAGTTGATAGTGCTAAATTTGACGTCTTTTTGCAGGACAACAGCGAAATTATTGAGCAGCTACGTGCTGATATGGAAGGGCTAATGTCAGAACTTGGCGATCTGTCGCGCAGGAATGACGAGTTGATGACTGCCAAGGATTCGGACCTCACTGTGATCCGTGATCTGGATAGCCAGCTCAAAGAATACAAACGCAAGTACGAGCAAGCCAAAACTGAGCTTAGAAGCGTCAAAGGTCAGTAAAGATGTTCTTTTGATGCACTTAGTTCTTATTTGATATTTTCAGCAACATCCCAGCTCTTCCTACAGGCGCCCAAGATGGAAGACCAATTGCCAATGGGTCCCGACGGGGGTCTCGTCGACATCCACGTCACTGCCTTCGTGTCCGCCATTGATAGTCTTTTGACAGCTGGTCGTTCGAGCGCTCCAACACGCGTTCTAGTGCCGATGAAAGCCGTTGTCACATCTACTACAGCCATTATCGATGACGTCCGTGCATACGAACAACACCCATCCCGCACGGACGTTGACGTTGATATCTTACACACTCTCCGCGAGCGCGCCGAGGCTACCCTGACTAACCTTGTAGCTGCATCCAAGACGCATGCCACTGCATCCGGCATGTCTCCCGTGAGCCTATTGGATGCAGCCGCGAGCCATGTCTCCGTAACATTGACAGAGATCGCGAAGATGATCTGCATCCGCAAGGCTAGTCGGGCTGAGCAAGAGGAGTTCATGTCTTCTTCAACCTCTGGCTCACTGTCGTATGTATCTTCTGCGCGCCCGACGGAAGACGTGAGACCAAGCTTCGAACGCAAGGGTTCTACCTTCAGCATAAGACGATCAGAAGATGTTGTATCACCCCCTATGACTGCAGCATCGCGCTTTGCAGATGTTCATGGCAGAAGAACACCATCTGAGCCATCTAGTTCACTCACAAATTCTCCTCCGCCCATATTTGACAAATCTCCTATCACCAGTGCATTGGGTGCAATCAGCGACGATTCGGCACCGCCTGAAGGTGGCGAGGACGCTTGGTCTGAGCTCAAGGTCAGCTCTACTAGCATACCTATCTGTTTTATAGACTAACAAGCACAACTCCCCAGCCCTACCTTGAAGCACAGACCGAGTCCATCGTTTACGCGATCCAAAGCGTCCTTTCCGGCGTTCGCAGCCCTGTGCCGCCACCGACGTTAAACGAAAACCTAACACAGATCATCACAATCGTGTCGAGTATCGTCGCTGTTTGCAGCGACAACTTACCCCCGGCGTCTGCACAACAAGGTGCAGAGCTACTGCGGGAGCTAGGTGAACATGCACGGAAGCTGTCCGAGGTACAAACACTACCAGAAGTCACGAAAGAATCGCGGCAGGTCATGGCCAAGTCAAGCTTTGCGGTTGCGAATGCGATGAAGGGGCTCATGAAGTTGTGAGCTTGGATGTGCATCGTGGTGCGGTTGGGATGGATGGCTGGTCCATGCATTGACGTGTAATGGTAGTACTATGAAACGTGGATCTTCATTAATTATGATATGCTCCTTGTAGTTCAGTTGTTCACATACCCTTGTCGACGATCCATTTCCGTCATCCATGATCATTGGTAAATCTACTACTTAGCAAAATACTTGCAGCCATTTGCACTGTACTGCAATAGAAAATACCTCACTCCGAGCCATAACTACATCGTATCGCAGAACTAACCTGAGATCTTCAAGTTGGTTCTCTAATGACAACCTGTCCACTGCAGTCGAACAGATTTGCCGATGACATTAATGATAATGAAGGAAGAGCTTCATCATGAACTACTTGCATGTGCTGCAGCGAGATGTAGACGAGGATATGGTGAGCGTACAGTTGACCTACCTCCAGAGAAATTTAAAGGAAATATACATGCAATCGGGTTGCGAAGTTACTGAAGCCACTCGTAGAACTGTTTATGATCATATATTCATGTGACATGTGACTTCTGAGCACTTCCAACTCTGAAATCATATATGCCAATATTATCAGTACCACAGCACATGCATCAGCTCGGCGGGCCCTCGCAGCACAAAAGCTCGACTTTAACTCTTCCTTTAAGTGACTCAAGACATGGTAAATCCTGAATTCTCTTTATAGTAAATCTTCGTTCATCGTGCCATCCTACCACTGGTAACTGGAAGACTCGGAAACGTTGTCACCGTCATTGATAATACTATAAAGGCTTAGATATCTGTACAACCCGGGCCAAGCCCGGCTGCACTTTGCTAGCCAAGTTCAGATCACGAGAACCATCCACGAGACCGTTTTCAGATGGGCGAGCGGAGTGCACCGTCCATTAGCATGGCCCGAACACTCAGTGACCAGAGGTCACGCGACGTGGCTTTCCAATATCCCGTTAGTGCCTCTTCCCCATTATCGTTTAATTAAAGCAGCTGATCACAAGTCTACCCTTCGTACTACTTATCTTAGTTCTCTGACTTTCATTTCGTTATCGCTGCGAGCACGGGACATGTCATGCGCCCACAAAGAAGATAGTAGGCCTATGTGAAAGCTTCTCTCAGTTACGAGATCATACATATATCACAATCAAGTCTGAATCATATCTGTCTTATCTCCTTCTCTTAACAATGGCTACAGTTTCATTCAAAGAGAAAATCAAAGGCGTAGGGGGCGATGCATCGTACGAGGCAAAAGCTCGCGTCTTCCAGGGACAACTTGAAGCCAAGATTCCAGCGAGTCTCAGACTCCCATTGGCGATTCTCGAGGACCCACCTCTCGATGTTACCCACATCCCCGAGACCTGTGGCTTGCTCACCCCCCAAGAACTAGCTATCACCGAGCTGGATGCAACTGCCGTGTGCCAAAAGATCGCCGCTGGAGAGCTGACTGCAGTTGATGCTGTCACTGCCTTTGGAAAACGCGCAGCCATAGCTCATCAGCTCACAGCTTGTCTCATCGACTTCTTCCTCGATGAAGGCATAAAACAGGCGCAGCAGTTGGATGAGTACTTCCGTAAAGAAGGCAAAGTCATCGGACCATTGCATGGATTGCCAATTTCAATAAAAGTAAGAGCAGAGCGACCAAATCGCGATGATATACAGATGACCGTCGTCAGGGCATGCTTCCGGTCAAGGGAACTGTTGGGTCTTCGGGCTTCCTCGCGACCATCGAGACTGCAACCGAAGACTGCGATATGACAAGAATTCTGCGTTCACTAGGGGCAGGTATGTAATTTACGCCTGGAATTTTACTCTGTTGGTTGAGCATAGTCGCAGTCTTCTATGTCAAGACGAATCAGCCGCAGTCTTTGATGCACCTCGAGTCCAGGTCCACCTTTGGCCGAGTCGTGAGTCATTTCTCGAGTGGAAAACGCGTTTATATGACTCGAATCTCATTAGTTGAATCCCTACAACACGGATCTTACTGCAGGAGGATCTTCGGGCGGTGAATCAGCCCTTGTTGCCATGAAGGGCTCTTGCATAGGCGTGGGCACGTAAGTCGGTATTCTTCTGCACAACACCGGAATTTGATGCATTGTCAATTAAGTGATGGTGGCGGATCAATTCGAGCCCCGTCTGCCCATTGTGGTATATACGGATTCCGTCCATCTTGTCGGACGACACCCCAGCACGGGGTCCTATGGTAGTAAGTGTACCAAGCTTTGTCATTAAATAGTAATAGTGTTGATATCGTCCAAGTCAACCTGGCCAGGATGGATTCTATAGTTCTACAGGTCCAATGTGCCGCTCAGCACGAGACATGCGACTTTTCCTTGAGGCTGTCCTTGGAGCCAACCCTGCACTCCTGGACCCAGATTTGTTGCCAGTGCCGCTGAAGGTGCCAGACCTGACCAAGAAGAAACTGCGTGTTGGAATCATGATGCACGACGGGGTTGTGATGCCCCATCCTCCAACCATTCGAGCATTGAAGTGGGCAAAGGCAAAGCTGGAAGCCTCGTCGGAGGTTGAGGTGGTGGACTACATTCCGTATGACCACGATCGCGGATACAGTATAGTTGTAAGTCTGGTGATCTGTGTGGCAATAATGTCTCTCACCTTTGAATAGCGCGAGCTCTACTACGAGGATGGAGGAGCCACAGTTGGACGCATTCTGGAGGAGAGTGGTGAAGATATGCTTCCCCTGACAGAGTGGGTCATTAGTCCACCACACGTGAGAGATCATGATGCTTCAGAAGTTTGGAAGGTAAGTAAGACGACATTTTTCTGCCTATGTCGCTCACGCTGAGCTTGATTAGCTGCGTAATGGGCGTGATAATTACAGGAGGGAATACTCCGATCACTGGTGGTCCCAAAATGTCGATGTCGTCCTTTGTCCACCCTTCCCAGGTACAGCCAGCCGTCATGACACTGCGAAATACTGGGGGTGCGTCATGGTATCTCGCTTCACATCAGACATCTAATAGCCCATTAGCTACACTGCCATCTGGAATTTGCTGGACTACCCTGGGACGGCTTTCCCGTCAGGTTTCGTCGCTGACCCAGCCATTGACATATATCAGGAATCACCGAGCCCGATGAGCGCGTCGGATGAATACAACCTCTCCCTTTGTTAGTCTCTTTTCTCGTGTTGGATGACATCAGCTGACCCTTGCATACAGATGATGCAACGAAATTTAAAGGGGCTCCTGTATCGCTGCAGATGGTGAGCCGCATATACAACGACGGTTTGGTGCTGGCTGCACAGGAAGTAGTTGAACGCATACTCAAATCTTAGGTATCATACCTCCTAGTATAATAGTGTTGTGATGCGCAACGACAACTGAAAGTCTGGATTCTTATAATAGATCTGATCATCTATGTCAACCCCTAGTTTCGTCGAGTTCATTCATGTCAAATTTTCTGGATTCATATTACAGCGGTTTGCAAAAGTAATGGCACTCCTCCACTTTGTGGGAGTATTATCATCCTTGCGTTGAAGATGATATCTCATAAAGTGGAGGAGGGTATTAGAAATGTGCACCTATTACAGCTATTTTCATATCGATCAAAATCCGCTTTGGCGCATTTATTTTGATACCAAGCAAAGGCACTCCACAACGACGCAGCGTGGGGGACAGGAAGTATCTGGTCGGATGTAGAGGTTGAACGTTGAGATAATGACAGCAGCGCGGCCTCGGGAAGATGCACTGTATCCCAATGGAAAGAACAAAGATACTTGAGGTGAAGATGGCTATCGCGGTTTGTGGAGATTGAGCGGCATGGCGCAAGAAATGACGGGTCTTGTGCTCATATCCACAGTCGAAAACAGAAGTACTGCCCTTCATGATCAGGACGGTGAGGGTGCGTTGAGAAGTATTATGTATGTGATTAGGGACGTTGCACGAATAGTCCACTTCATCTATCATTGGACGTGGTAGTCTGGCGGCCGTAACAATGGTTTCATTCCATGTCAGGCTAAAGCGAATCCATTACATTGAAGGACCTTGCAGGCGTTGCGGTGAATCATGTGTCTCGGGGTAGCATTACAAGTAATGCCCGATGCCGGCGGAGTAAGGAATTTCATTTCGCTCGCCGTGCGGACCGGACCCGGTAGTCCGGCCAACGATGTGAAATTACGAAAAGTCAATCCTACTAGTATCAATCGGCAACAACCTGTTAATGCTGGCTACAATTATATGTTGGCTCATCGACAAACATTCACCCCCAGTCGCAATCGATTCCCCTTACACTGTTCAGTTGTTGGTCTGGCCCGTGAAGATTTTCTGTCGGTTGGAGATACTGTTGCGTGGTCTGGGCTAGTAGACTACTCGTCAACGCGTAAGTCCTGGCAGTAGAATTGAGCTATTCTTACTTGTGAATAAACTTGAATCCTAGCATGGTGTGACTATACCATAGACTTTGAAGAGTGCAGGTTTCTGCTTATTGGAAAGTATGTGCACACCGACAGAATTTAAAGGTTGAGCAAGATATTTGTAGATGAATGATAACAACAAGCACTCTTTTGCAGCAGCGAAAATACCGCTATTACCATGGCCACGTCTTGACCTCCCTCTTAGCTCTAGACTCCTGAGAGTCCAGACTCGGTGTCACAGGCAAATTGAAAAGAAGGAAGACAGTTGGTTGTAACTGCCAAAGTTTGGCATTCTCACCTGTCCAAGAATTCCTGCGAATACATTGTTTGATTGTGAGAGTTGCCAAATTTTTGATCAATAATTACTCAACCTGCGATCGCTGTCGATGATGCCACCGGCGGACTCGGAAGGTGCGAAACTCGAACAGAGAGTCTCACGAAAGTCCAACCAACCGGCAAGTCCCCGACCTCAGCTGGAGGTCTGTAGGTTCTATGTATAGTCAAACGTTCGGTGCACGTTGTTCAGTTTCGTGCCGGGAGTTTAACTTGGATTGCAAATCTTCCCAAGTTTCCCGGCGTCACGCGTCAAACGACATTCGTGTGACTCATAAGATGGGATAAACGACTCCAAGTGTTCATACTTAACCACTATCTTCCTGACGTTGTCACGCCATGGATGTCGAGCAGTATGTTTTCTGCCTTAATCCTATGGTATTTACTCATATCTGACGTACCACAGATTCCGCCGAGCTGGTTATCAAGCCATAGACAGAATATGCGACTACTACATCTCGTTAAGAGATAAGCCTGTCTCGTCCCAAGTGGAGCCAGGTTACCTCAGAAAGGCACTTCCAGGTATCTACTTTCCATTCCGGCTTGTGCTCTCTGCCACACCATTCCCATTCCTATTTCAGCATCTGCCCCTGTGGAGGGCGAAGACTTTCAACTCATCGCGGATGACTATCAAAAGTACATCATTCCTGGTAATTGACTCTGATTTTGCATAGATTTACCGATTTCATTTGGACTGACAGGCCTGACACACTGGCAGCATCCTTCATTCTTTGCCTATTTCCCCACGGCATGTACGTTCGAAGGCATACTTGGAGAACTATACGCATCTAGCGCACCTACCCCTGGGTTCAATGTGCGTTTCTCTATAGGAAGTCTGCCGCAATCTTTGTGACTGTTGTAGTGGTCTGCGAGTCCTGCATGCACAGAACTGGAGGCTGTAGTCATGGACTGGACCGCGCAAATTCTTGGACTTGACAAGGCGTTTCACAATATCTCAGAGGTCGGCGGGGGTGTTATTCAGGTCTGTGTCTGTTTCTGATACCCTCATATCGCCAATTTATACCGATTGTGACACATCAGACAAGCGCATCTGACTCTGCGTTGATTGCAACTGTCGCTGCACGTTCGCGATATATTCGTGAGCACCCTCAAGTAACCATGGAGAAACTCGTGCTCTATACAACCACACAAACGCACTCACTAGGGAAGAAGGCTGGGCTTGTCCTAGGGTTGAAAGTTCGTGCACTGGAAGTGACAGCAGAAGATGACTTTGCACTGCGTGGAGAGACACTAGAAGTTGCACTGAAGGAAGACGTGGATGCCGGGCTTCACCCTTTCATCATCGGTATATCTTCAACGTCATGCATATCATGGAATTCACGTTAATTCGTTTTTATAGTCGCTACGATCGGTACAACGTCTTCCGGTGCTGTCGATCGGCTCGACGAGATTGCTAACGTTGGTGCGTATACCGATCACATACTTGGTCTTGATTAAGAGCTCATTGCTACACGCAGCGAAAAATTACCCTTTCCTGTGGCTGCACGTCGATGCCGCATGGGCAGGCGTCGCACTTGTGTGTCCCGAATATCGCGAAGCATGCCAACTTTCTGCCGTCAATACTTATGCAGACTCGTTCTGTACCAATTTCCACAAGGTTAGTTCCTATTTCATAATATCGACCTAGAGCTGATATCCTACAGTGGGGTCTTATTAATTTCGATGCCTCCTGTTTGTGGGTGCGACACCGGAGACATTTGACCGATGCACTAGACATCACGCCCGAGTTTTTGCGGTCGAAACACGGGGATGCTGGTGTGTATTTGGCAAGTTAGTGTGGGTCGACATTGAAATGGATGTCTAGGCACTGTGATTGATTACCGCAACTGGCATCTTGGCCTTGGCAGGCGGTTTCGATCGCTTAAATTTTGGTTTGTTCTCCGTTCCCGTGGGGTTGCGGGGTTCCAAAAATACATAACCGACGTATGTCAAGCTAAGTTTGACAGTGATTTATGTATTGACAATTGATCCCAGTGCATCAAACTCAACGACAAGTTCGTAGAGCGCATAAGGGAATCTGAGCAATTCTGCTTTGTCGCAAAACCGTTCCTGGCACTGACAGTTTTCAGGCTTGCACCCAAGTCCCTTCCTCACCTCGAGTTGAACGCTCTGAACCGGGCATTTTACGCACAACTTGCAGCCCGGAGCGATATTGCAATTACGCAGACGGACTTGAATGGGGTGTTTTGTGTTAGGATGGCGATTGGCGCTGAACAGACTATGGAAAGTGATATTGATAGGGCATTGGATGTGATTGGGGAGGAAGGACGGGCTACCTTGAAGGAGTGGGAAAGACCATCTGTAACTAGTTACGTTGATAAGGGATCATGATATCCTAGCTAACAGGGCGCTGAGCTAGATGTCACACGACTCTCACGCGGTGTGACAGCTGGCCTAGCCAAGATCCCTCAGACTCGCGTAAATCGCCTGTGTTCAGGCCTGTTGACAAAAAAATGATCCTGTGGTGTTCAGGACCAAGGTTATAACGTTGTAAGTTGTATCCGCTGCCGGCGGTGGTAACAGTCCAAGTGGAGAAGTTCCATCATCCATTTTAGGCGAACAAATATTATCCGGCTAACAAAAGTCTTTTATGAGCTAGCGTGATGATGAGTGGTCTTCGTAACGGTCTAAATACATAATTCCCGTATCTCTTCGTACGATTTCTTTTTAACCACAATGACCATGTCGACCAGCAAGCATACTCCTTTGGATATTTGCTCACAAGCTAATGACGAGCATTGCCAGCTGAGTGTGCGCTTCGACGACCAATGTGTCCTTATCCCCAAACATCCTCACCGTCACCGTCTACCGAGGATCGTGACAAAGTCTTATTCTCTACCGTTGTGGAAGAGGCGTCCATCGAACGCGGGCGGGCCGCCGTCGTCTCCAGAAACAGATGCTTTCGTACCAGAAGACAGTCATGTCGTTTTGCGAGTTCCGATTCCTAGGTAAGTCTACTGGTTGCTAGTGAACTAGTTCACGACTGAATACCGAGGTGTCGCACAGTTTCTCTAGTAAAGCGCAATCTCCTACTCGTACTAAGCCTCTCTCCCCTTGTCTGGTTCACCGTTCCCCATCTAGTATTTCTACTATCTCACAGGCAGCCCCCGGGTCTCCTCACAGTCCACGACGCCCAACACGTACAGCGTCATTGTCGCCTTCTCGCTCCGATCTCGTAACCATTCCATTACGAGCATGCTGCCCGGGATGCGAAGCCGTGACGGAGGCGTCTTTGTCGCAGGGAGATGCTTGGACTGAACACTTCTCTCGGTCCGCACGCAGACGGCGCTCACTCAGCGTGGAAGAGGGTCCGCGGACCATCACAGTCGAAGGGAGCGCTGCTGCTGCTTCATTTGGGCTCGGTCGTTGTCCCCCGATCAGCGTGGATGAAGTTGATAAACGTCGGCGGTCAAGCGATTTAGTGGTCACTGCGTCCACGTGGTTGAATGAGTTGGGAGACAATGGCATGGTTAATACGCAGCGCTCGTCATCGCCCCTGCGCATACAGAACTCCACCGTGCCCTCTACTCCTCGGATACCAGAGGAAGATGATGCTGAGGATGATGAAGACCAGCTCTTCCCTCTCCCCTCCCCTCGTCGGTCGCCTGCTACATCCCCAGCACCGAGCCCGTCTGCTTCTGCATCGTGCATCGGGCTTGGTAGGCCGAGCGGGAGCCCAGTGCCGTCGAATTCATCGTCGCTCAGCTTAGGCACAAAGATGAATAAAGACCAGTTCCTTGCACCACCTGTTTCAAGGTCGTCCTCATCTCTTTCGCTTGCCAAGACAGCCGAGTCTAATGAAATTTTGCCACGTGCACCATCGCCTCACATCCTTGCAACGGCTCCCTCGATCTCTGCACGCCCTTTCAGTCGCTCTCCATCGCTGCAGACCACATGTGCTCCCTCCGTTTCAATACCCTCGGCTACTTGGACAGAGGAGTTTGGTGTAGGTGCAGATGGAGAGCAATCATCAATCACTGTCCCTTTCTCTGCTTGTACTCCCGTCACCACCTCTTTCCACACGCCAAAAGCTTCTGGATCGCATAATTCCACACACTCGCCTGTTCGCTCCTCACCATCCACTTCGCCGAACCCCTCGACTTCCCTGCACAAAAGACGTCACGCCTCATTGTCATTAGCTCGGCCCCGGCACATTATTGCCGATGTTCTTCGCGGAGTAGGTGTCGTGGGAAGTGGAGTTAGTGGTATCGGGGTTCGTGTCTAGGCTAGCGTCATCTTCCTGTGCCAGCCAAACAGTTGTCGAGCCCTCTACGAACCCTTTTTTGCCGGTAAATTTCCGTGCAAATCCCTTAATTTTTTTGTCCATTTTGATTCTCATTATTTTGGAGCACGTTCCGGATCACCCTATTAGTGTACTGGCATGCATATACTGCCCCTTTCTCCATTTCGCACTCCTCTGTATCATATAACAAGTGGTTTCTTCTCTCGTGTGTCTTTGCTTACCTATCCCTGGCCGTGTCTTGCTCATGCATCATTACAGTATATTCGTCCATACCCCATTATATGATACCGTTGTGTTAATGCAGTAAATTTCCTGATTTTTGTCAAATAGACTTGTGCTGGGGCTTAGGTTAGTAAATCACGCCCTTTCTACTCGCAACGAAGAGTATCCAAATAGTGACTTATGCGGTAATACGAGGCAGTGGAAGACATTCCGTTCGACCGCACGCATTTGAGGTGTAGTCATCTGCCAGGGTTGGCAGGTCAAGTTCCTGAGCTTGTGCTGAGGAGGTGTTGGTAGACCCATGACCCGTATTGTACCTTGCCGTATGCCACACGTCACAATCATTGTCAATCAAGTGATCACGCCAAGCAGCTGAAGGCACGATGGCCATACATGTGTGTAGAAATTTAGAGTTACAGAAACCTCCTTGACGAAAAAGGAAGTCGATACAACAGCGCGTGGATCCTCGTAGCTAAGACAGTTCTTATATGTCATTCAGATAACCCATAAAACACCAGGAGACTCTAAATTTAACTTTCTCTATCACTGAAGTATTGTCAACCGAAGAAATGAAAGAGTGCGCCATTCGACTCTGGGATAAGGGATGGTAGTTGGCAATGACGAAACGCAAGTCATTGAGGGATTCGGCTCGAGAAACCTCCTCATCCAGCTCATGTATGTAATTATGAAGATCACTCACCGGTTCACTCCATTCCAGATACTAACATTGACACATCCTTCTTCTAGCACCAACCCAGTAAAAAGACCAGTCAGCCTTGGATATCTGCTCGACCTTCTTTCCATCACGAATCATAGACGGTGTAGTTGCTTATGGAAAGATCCAGTATCGTTGGCGCTCTCGTCACTGATAGGTACGGCTGCTGCCATGTTGCATAGTCTGGCCAGGATCTTGATTGTACCTTTTCAGAGCCAGGGCAAGTTTCTTTCATTTTACATGGCAAATAGGTTAGCATTACAAGTAAAAGCAGCAGTAGGGGCTAAAAGCGCCTGAAAAGATGTGAACACGCCGTGTAACTACGAGCGCCCAGGACATCGTATCGATTGTCAAGGAAGTGCTATTAGTTTCGCACACAGCTGTAAGTATCGTTCCTCGATTGAGGGCATGTTTCTGTTGAATTCTCGACAGTGACTACATACCACGCCCTAGTTCCTCGCTTGCCAGGAACGTTCTCCCGGCTTCAGCGGCGATACGACGAGCGAAGTTTTCTAGCCAGATCAGCTGCTTTGTCGACACCCCTGGCAAACTTAGTCACAATAGTACCAGTGGAAGCAGAGTTTGTGAATACTCTACCGAATGCCACGGCCTGCAGAATACATCACGGTCTGTCAGTGCAATGAAAGTAAGTTGGTCACTGTTTTACTGGTATCACAAATGGAGCCATTAATCATATCATTCCTTGTCTGTTTTTTTTCTACGGATTTTCGGCAGTGCATTGATTAATGTCCACACTGCCTTTTTTCTCCCAGTCACTCAGCCTGAGGCAGCGGACTCGCAGCTTTTTAGGTAATTCAACATTTCAAGACTCGGTGTTTATGATGTGCCGGTGCCTATTTGCCCTGTCACGTACAAGAACTTTGAATATCCGCCGTACTGCTGCTAGTTCCTATCTTTCAACTTCATCGGGTAGGTCCTGTTGCCATCGTGTATGCGTTTGTTTTTACCACCCTCGATAATAGCCCAAGATGCTCAGTATAAAAGCACAGCGCTCTCTGACCTCGCCTTCATCAGTTCCTCGTCCTATTTTCAAATTATTACTACTGACTTACATCTTATACAATGGGCGTGTTCATAATCCAGAATGTCGGCACAAAACTTGTGCTCAGTCTCACCGGCACTGAGCTTGGCGACCGGCTCACCGGTGAAGTCGCAGCTCAGCCTGTGCCAGTGGATCAACAGGTATCTATACGCATTCGCACCCACTTTGTGACCTGTTCTGACACACATCACGTATACTAGTGGGTAAGACTGGAGCAGGTGCCAGGCCTGGGGTTGTTCACCATTCAGACCAGCAACAAGGACAAGGGTGGTAACGGATTCTTCACAGCTTGGTCGGTATGCTAGATTGTCATTCATTCATCTTGCATGTCGATTGATGCGGACATGGGCAGTTTGAAGCGGGAGCTGCAGTCGTTTATCAAGGTGCGGCGATCCTGGTTAATATTGTTCTGCAGGACAAAGAGAAAAATCATTATACGTGAGAATCTAACGCACAGCAACCTAGTATTATTTACTAATTTAACGACTCAACGTATAGTATCAACTTCGCTGCGGACCAGAACCTGGTGCTATCCATTCCAGGCGGTAAAGCAGGGGATGCAGTAAGTTGGTGGATTTTCTTTTCAAAACCTTTTTTTGACAACGTTCACAAGGTAAAACTCTCAGCATTAGTCGACAAGAAGCCCAACGCCAACCAGCTGTGGGCATTCGTCAAGGTCTGACCAGCTGGCAATGAGGCACCGCCTAGCAAAGGTGATCAAGGTTGAGATATTGAAGGTGTTCCCACATATATGTACCATGTCCTGTCGTGTCTGCTTCTGTTGTGTACAGGTATGTGTACATTGATGAATAGGATTGCTCAGTACAGTATTCAGAAACTCTGCTTCCACTCTGTTGTGACCAAGTTTGCCAGGGGTGTCGACAAGGCAACTGATCTGGCTAGAAAACTTCGCTCGTCGTAACGCCGCCGAAGTCAGGAGAACGTTCCTGGCAAGCGAGCACGGAAGTAGGGCGTGGTATGTAGTCACGGTCGAACATTCAATAGAAATATGCCTTCAATCGAGGAACGGTGCTTGAATTAAAAGACTGTCGTTCCGTAGTTATGCATGTGCCTTTTGAAATCAAAGAAAATAAAGGAAGTCCAGGCATCCTGTCAATTTAATTTTGCCATCTAGAGTCAAGGTACACTTCAGAGGAACAAATATTGTCTCCTCCAGGCGCTCAGTATTTTTTTGTTGAATGCCGAAGACTACTTACTGTCTTGCAATTAATTAATATTAATAGTATCGAGGCGCGTCGGGTCACGGTAGAATAGTGGTAGTCAGAGTGAACGATTATGGAGCGATTCAGAATGCGATTCAAAAAACGATTTTGGACGCTGAGAATCGGATTATGAGTTTAATCGTGCTTAATCGTCGAAGCGCCTCTCGAGGCGCTTAACGCGATTATGAATCGGATTCTGCACTGTGGATTCAACTGTATTTCTCTTATTTAAAAATTATATATAATTAAATATACTTGTCCTGGCATGCAAGCAACTGTACCCTCTGCGTGTTTGAGCAACATGGCACCCAAAGACAAAGACATCCAACAGGTATCATTGCCAAAAACTCGTAAAAATGCACCCGTAAAAAAGGGCAAAAAAGGGCAGGCATTCTCAAGAACACCTTCTAAGCTGTTGAACTCATGCCCTGTAAGACTTTCGAGCCTCCGTTAGCGACGCAGGCGGATTTGAGCTCGTTTTTCTTTACCTGCAATGCAAACATAATTAGATTTTGTACTTGCACTTGCCTTTGCGTTCGTTGTGGCATCTTTCTATTGATATGAAGGTAGCTGTAACTGTACAAGGTAAGCATACCGAAGTGGTCAGCTTATGTAATTACGTTATACTTTGAGTGCGTTTAACAGTTTTCTCAGTGCTCAATCGCGTTTCAGTCAATTGACCATGATGATCAAGTCAAACACTTCAACTGCGGGCAACAGTATTAATTCTCATGATGATGTGCACTGTACGCAAGCTGTACGTCAGGGTCCTGGTCCTCCGAGATTACCGTTCAACGCTCAATCCGGCCAGTCGCTAATCACTGCTGAAGTAAACTGAATCCCGCAGATGGTCCGACAATTACTGGCTCTAATTCAAGTAAATAAATATCACAGATTATACACAATCGATCTACGGCCACGGCAATGATTACCAGTATCCATCAACTACGCGCGCACCAATCCGAGATTTCCTTGCTGCAACCTCACCACAAATCCATTCACTTCCTCAGTCTCCATATTATTGACATTATGCTCCGGATGCATGACTCTTCGCCCGTTGATTTGGTCCAGAGCGAGCTTCAGCTCTTCCTCAGCCCCAGACAACTCCTGGTCGCTTGTTGGACTCGTGTGATTGAAAGTCTTCGAGATAATGGTTTGAATAGCCTGCGGATCCATGAGCGGAGCTGAAGCATCAAACACTTCCTTCGGGAGAACTTCTTTCGAAGCGGCTGAAAGGCTGTTAGGCGATGTGGGGTTAAAGCACTTGCCGCAGAACTCCAGTGCGTTCTGAAGCTCTTCCGCACTCAACCGGCTCCCCATCTCCGATGCACCCTGTATTACTATATGGAAACAACAGTCAGTATCTTTGACATTGCCAATACTATACGATGATAGCAGTACCTGGTCGAATAGCAGCGAATGCCCGATCATAGTTATCCTCATCGATGTCGTTCAGGATATCGAGTTTCGTCGATCGTATTTGTTGATAGGCACTCATCACCACTATCTGGAATCTATGCAGATCACATTGCACATGGCACTATGATCAGGAAGAGCAAATGCAAATGCATCTACTGATGGACGAACCTCGTGTAACTCAACGAAAACCTCTTCGTGTGCCATGCAGCTGCATCGACTTCTGAACAATCTCCTCGGATTGAGGCGCATATAGATACCGTCGCAGACAGTCCTGAGGTCATCGCGAGGTGTATCCCGGAGGAGAAGAATGGATCAATGAACGCTAAAGGGAAATTAGTTCTATCATATAGACAACGAAGACATTCAAGTTCGTACCACCAGCGTCCCCGACCACGCGAAAGCCAGGTCCTCCGTAGCTCGAAGCGGAGTAGCTGTAGTCGGACGCTGATCGTATCAATGGCTCAAGCTCCCCAGGTTGTCCCCCAACAACCTGCTTTTGTACTAGCTTTGCGGGTCCGAGGAGCTCGACTAGTCCTGGGGCAAGGGCTGCAGAAAGCTTATAGCGTTCTTCCATAGAACTGCCTTTCAAGGCACGGACCCTCTCGTTGTACATATCTTGATTCATAACGACGCCGACGGAAGTCGTTCCATCGTGCAGAGGAATAAACCAAGCCCAGCCGGATTCGTCTGGTGCACATTTGCTCCATCAACACACCATCACCGCTGACAACACGATACGCACCACTCAGTGTCTCGAACCAGGGGGCACCCTCTCTTGTGGTATTCACGCCGTACGAACCGGCTCCTGTCCAGTAACCCCACAAAGCAATATTCTTCAATGATGCATTGACATGACGGTTGCGCAAGTGTTTGGTCGACATCAGTCCTGCGCGACCGGATGCATCGACAAGATAGTCGAACGAAATCTCTCCGCTTTCTCCATCCACAGAGCGTAGCCATTCGGCAGCCACGGGCCTGGAAGACTCGGTCGTAGAGAAGCGGAGGGATTTCACGCTCGTTTGTTCAAACACCTTCGCTCCGCAGGATGCCGCATGGTCAAGCAACAATTTGTCGAATTCCGAGCGCACCTAGCTGGAGCATTAACTTTGAAGAAAGGAAAAGATATCAACTACATACCACGTTCCACACCGAGTTGAAGTGCCCAAGCCCAGCAAAGTCCGTGTCTGGAAGTAGGTGAGCGCCTGTTCGGCTAATTGCTATCATCACCATCACTCACATCCTTCCCGTTTGAATTGATTGAACTTGATCGCAGCTCCGGGCTATTGACGACAATGCATCATTGGGTCTTATCATTCGAGAACACTTTAGTCGCACCTTGTTCTGGAAACCCATCTCGACCACTTTTTTCTCCACGTCGATGAACTTCAGATAGTGACGAACTGAAGGAATTAAGCTCTCCCCGATGTGATACCTGCATGGTAACGGTTAAATGGGACGCCTGAATACTTTGGACAACTCTATTACCGAGGAAACTGGGCAGCCTCCAACAACACGACGTCTAACCCTTCCCTGGCGAGGGCCGAAGCAGCAAAACTGCCAGAGGGACCTCCGCCGATGACAAGGATTTGAGCATGCTGGCATGGACGTCAGTCCTGCTAGCGAATGTGCTCGGAACGACCAACCTTTGGAATTTGTGAGAACATGTCGAATGCTACTGGGTGTGTATGAGAAATTGACAACGTTCATTGATGCTTTGAGCTTGAGCTTTTATACTAAACGCGTCCGAACACATTAGGTCAAGCCTCGGCGGGGCGACCCTCAATAACCAGGCAGCTCCCACCGCCTTGCCGCGTAGACTACAGTCGCTCCAAGCCTAGGCGCTGTGGTTGTCAGGTGATTATTTGTGAATTATCAAGAAAGCTCAAAAATCATAACTAACTAACTCTTGGCATTTCTTCTGAAAGTTATTATACAAATCATGTTCGGCCACTCCTTAGAGTAAGGCTAAAAACGAGTTCGACGGGGATTGGCGGATCACGATGAGTGAATAGTAATTCATTAGATTTACGGAAAGTAAGGATACGCTTTCATGTTTAAGCGAAGGACTCATCTGATAAAGTGGCACAGAATTACATCTTCAGCGGAGTTGGCAACCCCTTACAGTAGTCTTACCTGGCCAATGTTTGCCCAAGCCGACTGAGATATCTATCATATGCTTCACTCCAGTGAGTCCCAGTGAAACCAGTGTAATTGCGTTGCTCACCGACAAGAAGGCAGTGAAGACTCTGTCTAAGGCGGCACCTGATGATATCAACTGTGAATCTTTCATCAGTAGAAGTAGCCTAGTGGTATTGCATTGCTGTTTTTCCCGATGGATACAAGATACAGCATTGATGTTATATAGCTATAGCACAGAGAAGGACTGCATGCGCGGCAGTCTAGTACAACCTGGTACGAGCGAGAAATTAAAATCGATCGAATTCCCAAAAAAAAGTCGCTAACCTTGTTGGTCTTCATGAATCCACCCACCACCAGGCTATGTAATTAGACTGGGCTCGATGGCGGGTTTAATAGGGCTGCTCGAGAGCTACTATGAGCAATGCATCAGAATCAGATAGATAGTCATCACGAAGGTCATCATCATTGGCGAGTTCCTTAAGATCATTGTCTGAATTGTCGTCCAGCACAGCTGCGAGCCCCATGAGGAGTTGGGCTTGCCCTGCAAGATGTGCTTGAAGTTCAGCCTGTCTTGGTTGCACCATACTTGAGCTTGCATCGCAGAGTCGACGCAGACAGTCATGGTGATGTGGCACTGGCAGCGTTGATGGCTGCGTCGGCATGATCTCGGCACTGTTGCCACTGAACATTAAGCGATGTCATTTTTTGACAGGTGAACTCAGCTGGGCTGAGCCAAGATTGAATCAATCTACACTTAGACCGGAGGTCTCATTTTTGTTTAGGGCAAGCAGAGTCCCCCGGCTCCATGCCCAAGGGACTCGATCACATTTTATTACAGTCTGGGTCGTTTAGAATATAAAAAATACACAATAGTGCCAAAGCAAAAAATGAGAATCGCAAGAAAGAAATAAGGAGACTGACTAGATAAATTCCGAGGCGTGAATTTTGAGAGTGGATGACTTTCCGTAGGCTGAAATATTCTGATTAGAATATCATATCATATATTTACCCTTATTAGGCAGGTGTGCCGCGATGCCGGTGTTCATTTACAGTCAGTTCGTAACCATGTGTCATCTACCCCCCCCCCAATAGACTTTACAGACGACTTACATCCGTTTTAGGCCACTAACGCCAGCGATATCCGCTGACATAATCAGCCTTGCTTGAGATGCATGTCACACAATGCGGCACCTCGCGCAGTAATACTGAGGTACGTTTCAACTTTTCGTCAAGTACGCTAAAGTCTTTCTCTCCCGCCACTATCTAGGTGATTCTAAGTGCCCAGCACGACATCCCCAGTTCTCTGTGCCCACTAATGGAGTGCCTACCTGACCTGTATGCCACCGGTGCCTCCAATCTCGCCCAATGCAACCTAGTAGTATCGATTTCCCGTCACTTCTTACGTTCTATCTGTGAAAACTTCCTCTTGAACGGTCAAAATCAAGCCGGCACCATTGTATTCTCTTCCTTTTGGCTTTGCGCGCTCCCGTTGCACTGTTACTAGCGCAGGGTCCATGACTATTTTTTTTACTATGAATATGCCCACCCCTTGCATCCGACGGCTCAACATACACTTCTAGCATATAAAGGTCGTGTACCGGTAGCCACAAGGTAAGTAACTCAAACACTCAGAGTCCGTTCAATGTCTGATACTACTATTCTCTCCCAATCTCATAGCCAGGCGATTCCCGAGTTGTGCTATGATGGCGCAGGGAATGCATATATGTGTGATGACTTAGGAAAGTGGTGGGCCCACCCAGGGATCGCACAGACTGTCACTCGCGTGCAGCGGTCTGAAGGCTCTCAGGCGTATGAGGTAAGACTTTGTCGTTCTTGTACTCAAGCAGCTTAGATAAGTATCATGTTTCAATGTACCTGTGCAGCTTGAATAGTAGTTGTTTTGCACCTCCACCCTAACTAACCCTATGAGTCCGGCCCAAGGTATTGGTGTCTCATACCAGGCTTGCGCAAAGCCTGCAGTAAGTAGTGAGGAGAAGGTGTGCACATCAAAGCCCATTGTAGTGATGAAGGCTCTATCATGTTGACTATCGTATAGCACCTTCCATGGAGTGTTGATACAAGGATTTGGAAGTAGTTGGGGTCGGCAAAGGTACAAACGATGTGGGTGCCGAGTGTCAATGCGCTCTTGTTGTGATACCTCACTCCCGGCAATGATAGCAGCAGCAAGCACCATAAGTCTCTCATCGTCATCGAAATGTTCAGCCTCGTCTTTGTCGAGAAGCAGCTGCTGGACTGCAAAGCTATCGTCCATCAAGGACCAGACTAAATTTAATTGAATGAGCGTACGGGGGATTATTCCAGTATAGATTAACATATCAGCGATGTTTGGTAAATTTTTGAGACTCCGGTATATTATTAGTGGTTCTCAAAGTTAACTTCGTATAGAAATTTCAAACGTTGAGCATTTTGGAATTTGCCGGTTAATTGAGGCTCCGACGCTGACACATCAACCCTAACCTTATACTCAGACCGTCATCATCTACTGCGACACCATCTTTCAATATCATTATGCCTCGGGAATCCGATCGTTCAAGGCTCCTTCGCAGCCTCAAACAAAACTAGTCATGACCTTACTATCGCGCGATACATGGAGTTAGTTGAGTTTATGGTAGATGAACTACTAGTAGATGAGGAGGAGGACTCATCAGAGATCAGCGACACTGCCAGTGGTCATGGTCTGATATCAGCATACAGACAGCATCACCAGCATGGCCTGAATCCCCTACCTCATCGGTCACATCTGCCTCGTCAATCAATTCGCTTGTATCACTCTCAACAGCATACTCGAGCGTCCTATCACACGATATCCCAGACATGTGTGAACGAGTTTTTCATGATACAGGGTGTTCTTAACACAGCGATTAAGGATCAGATTGGAGCTTGACCACCATCGACGCCAATGACAACGACGAGCAGGCAGGGCATACCCGGAGTTCGAAAGCTGCCGTACCGGCAGGCATCCGAATTCGCAAATTTTGGCTGAGAATTTCTTTCTAGGTTTGACTTTGAGAACCGTCATTCTAATCAGAATATTTCAGCCTACGGAAAGTCATCCACATCAGGAAATTCACACATTCCTTAACATGCTTAATCAGCTTAACTCACTTATCTCAAAACTTGTTTGCTCTCTCTCACATCATTCACCTGGCATATCTTATATTTTTTGAGTGCGAAATACAATAAAACATGTATATTAATATATCTCAAC
>JABCPU010000727.1:0-28391 GCA_016800925.1 Suillus spraguei | reverse complement strand
TTTTTTTTCTGAATTCATTCACATTGAAATTTTGGACAAGTAGATTTTGTTACAATCGTACGTGCCCCTATTCATTTTCCTATTCATTTACCTTGTATATTACGTAACATGACTCTGACTCATATGCTCAACGCATTGTACTATAGTTGCCTTCCTTCTTTGGATACGCACTTACGTTCTCACGCTCTCTTGGTCTGTGCGCACATATTGGCCTATTTAAGCACAGTGTACTTGTAGTAGATTCCTACTTTAATCTTACTGGGTTTTACCTGGAATCTCCTTCGCTTAGGTCTCCAACCTAAGTCGTCTTGAATCGTCTCTAAGTCTAAGCACTCCTTAGCCTTAGTCTCTATTCTCGCGGATACCTCTTAGACTTGTCTTTGAGGCTGAACCCTTGATCGTACTCGGAACGCGTTCCTTGTACTTTCACCTTGTCCTCTTTTGGACATTGTAAGAACTCCCAGCAGACCGTCTGTGTCTTTTCACTGTCGCTGGTGACGCCACCCCAGTTCGTAACAAAAGATTAAAGTCTTTTGATCGTCGACTATCCAGTCTTCGACCCTGAACCCTGATCGCTAGATCAGCAGACTAGCGTACGCGTACGCTGAGCAGATTGTCAAGAGAAGCCCTCTGACAGAAGAAAGCCCTGACGGACAGCAAGACAGCGCGTGTAGGCACCGAGAAAGTATAACTCACAGAAGAATCATCAACCATGTCGACCAAAGAATTCGAATACAAGATCGGTCAACCGATTGGTTTTGATGGAGATCGTGATAACTCTCGCGAGTTTATCCAGTCGTGCAATTTGCACTTTGACATCAATGAAAAGCTTTACACCACCGACAAGCAGAAGATCATCTACATAACATCCTTTATGACCGAAAGAATGCCAAGTCTTGGAAGGAACAATTCCTTGAACACGCCCAATCTACCGACACTTCGGGACAAAAAGTTGGTTATGGGACGATGGTAGATTTTATGAAGAGCTTCAAAGAAGCATTCGAACCAGTGGATACCAAAGGAACCGCGCTCACAGCTTAGAGATCTCAAACAAGGAACTGGAGATCTCCACACCTATGTCGCTGACTTTGAGGCACTTGCAGCCAAGGCTCAGATCACCGACAACGCGACGAAGATCCAGTTCTTCCAAGACGGCCTTAATTGGGGTATCCTTACAAAGCTTTTCAATACAGGAGATGTCTCCGAAATATTCAGAGATGTTGTGCTGCAATGCGTTGCTATTGACAACGCCCATCATCGGCTTAAGCCATGAGGACACGTCATACTCCACAACAGAAGAAGAAGAACTACGGGAATGCACGGTATATTCCGAACCGTGATTCCAACGCAATGGTCGTAGATCGAATCTCCGATATGGAGAGATCCGAATGCATGAAGAAAGGACAATGCTTCGGATGCAAGAAAACAGGACACCGCATCCATAATTGTCCTGACAGAAAGAAGAAGACCCCGCTCCGACAAACCGAAGTCAAAGGGAAGAAGAAGATGAAGAAACCGTGAGACGGATTGTTGAGGATTTTTGACTTGGAGAAACAAAGATTCGACGTATGTTTCTCCCAATGTATTACTAAGACTTGTACGCGCTGTAGGTGAAAGAAAAGAACTTCGTGTCCCTATCACCCTCCACTCGCGTACTCGCTTGAAATCCGTCGACACCACCGCTGTTATCGATTCAGGAGCAGCAGGAACATTCATCTCAGAAGAGTTTGTGAAACTCCATCAAATCACACGACGAAAACTCAAAGAACCATTTCGAGTTACAACGGCAGATGGAACCCTCATAAAAGGAGGACCAATCACGCATTACTGCCTCTAGTGGTCAAAATGACGACCGAACCATGTATGGAAAATTCAACATCACCAAACTAGGAAGAAGAGATCAAATCCTCCTTGGAATCCATGGTTACGAGCAATGAACCCAATTATAGATGGGCTGCTGAAACACTTGTCCTTTCACGGACAGAGAAATCAGATGAGATCGAAATCGATCTGGATGAAGACGAAAGAAGAACGGGTTGCCCCGACTTTTCAACACCATACCAGATGGCAACATTCCCGTCTTCCGAAACCATTCATCGCTCTCCTATTGATGTTCCTGAAGACCAGAACCAGAAGTACGAATGCCACGTACTAAGAACCCACTCCACGTGTACAACTGCCCGAGCAGTGTCACCGATCCCTCGCGCAGAAAGCGCAAGAATGAATCTGAACCCGAGCATCGGGTCGGACAAGAACCTATTGAGCAACGGCCAATAGAAGAACAGAAACATGGAAAGAGAAAACAGAAGAAGAACTCCCAGGGCGAAGCACCAACGTACCGAAACTATCCAAGTTCTTCGTTCCCCCGAAAACCCTTTCAGCTTCAATAGAAGAAATCCCGATAAAGAAGAACCCGTGCCCTCGTTGATCCCAACGAGGATGATGACCAATTCGATACCATGAACGACGTCTGGCATGCGCCAGAAGTACGTGAAATTTCCTCTTAGAACTAGGAGATGGAGAATTTCTTGTGGAATACGACACCGATGGAGTTAGCATGAGGATATAGAAGAAGTATCCATGGATACACCCTTGACACGTGATGGAACTTCTCAACTCGAACAATCCTCCCTACTCCACAATTCCCCTTCCCTCCGAAATATAGTAACAAAGCTCAGGAATTCGCCACGGATGAGAAGGAAAAGAAAAAGAAATCCTTCGAAGAATTGGTCCCGGATTATTTGCACGACTTCGCAGACGTCTTTGCTAAAGACGGATGAACAAACTACCCCCGAACGCCCTGGTATCGATCATCGGATCGACACCAAACCCGGTTTTATCCCTCGCACGTCTAAGGTTTACCCGCTATCGGAAAAAGAACGCGCTGCGTCAAAACGTTTATCGATGAAAACGTTGCGAAAGGTTTATCTCAGAATCGAAATCACCTCAAGCCAGTGGCTTCTTCTTTGTGGGAAAGAAGAGTGGAGAATTGCGTCCCTGTCAAGATTATCGCTACATCAATGATTGGACAGTCAAGAACGCATATCCGCTCCCACTCCCTATTTCCCTTGTCGCACGTCTTCATAACGCACAGTTCTTTACGAAAATGGATATTCGGTCCGGTTATAACAACATTCGCATCCATCCTGATGATAGGTGGAAAGCTGCTTTTACCACGGAATTTGGCCTCTTTGAACCGAACGTCATGTTCTTTGGCCTTTGCAATTCCCCAGCAACTTTCAAGCATACATGAATCGCACCTTTCAACAAGAAATCAATGAAGGATGGATGGTTATCTACATGGACGATATCCTGATTTTCTCTACGACTATGGCAGAACACCGTGAACGGACAGACGAGTTTTGATGAAAATACGAAAGAACACCTGTTCTTGAAACCGGAGAAATGCACCTTCGATGCAGAAGAAGTGGAATACCTCGGAATGATAATTCGCCCCGGACAAGTTGCTATGGAACCGCCAAAACCAAGGGAATCTCCGAATGGCCAATCCCGAAATCTGTAAAAGATGTTCGGTCATTCCTCGGCTTTTGCAACTTCTACCGCACGTTCATTTCCCACTATTCTGACATCGCCGACCCCTTATCGATTTGACAAAGAAAGATAAGGCCTTTGAATGGTCAACCGAATGTATGGACACCTTCGAAGAATTGAAACGACGCTTCACTTCCCAACCGGTACTCCGTAACCCTGATCCTTCCCGACAATTTGCCATTGCTACCGACGCTTCGCTCGTAGCAACTGGGGAGTTCTCCTGCAGACTGATGAGAATGGTGTTTATCACCCATGTGCATATCTCTCACAGTCTTTGAACCCCGCAGAACGCAATTACCAGATCTTTGATCGGGAACTCCTTGCCGTGATCCGGGCATTGAACGAATGGCGTCATTATCTCGAAGGAAACCCACACCCTGTCCTGGTATTCACCGACCACAAGAACCTTCTGTACTTTAGAAGTGCACAGAAGCTACCCGTCGCCAAGCACGTTGGCAATTGATTTTGTCTATTATGACATTGAACTGCATCACGTTGCAGGTACTAAATTAGCAGTACCTGATGCACTATCCCGCCGGCCTGATTATGACTCTGGCAAAGACGATAACGAGGACCAGACCCTCCTCCCTGACGCTCTATTCGTTCGTCTTATTGACACCGACTTGAAGGATGTGCTGTCATCCTCTGACCCCTCGACGACCCTGTTTTCAAACAGCGTCTGATGCCCTTGATGGCGTGTGCCTTCCCCCTATGAAATCGGCACTCTCTGATTGGAAGATTGAGGAGAACGTCCTCTATTTTAAGAATCGCGCCTATATTCCCCGGCGCATCGCTCCGATATCCTGAAAAGGTATCATGATCATCCTACCGCGGGACACCCCGGTAGATTCAAAACTGAAGAACTCGTAAACGGAAGCCTGGTGGCCTGCAATGGGCTCTTATATTCGGAAATACGTTGAGGGTTGCGCCCTTTGTCAGCAAATGAAAGCGGATACTCATCCCTGTTCGCCCCCGCTCACGCCTATTCCTCGTCGGCTGTTCGCCCTTCTCCAGGTCTCTGTTGATCTTATCACTGACCTCCCGTCTCTGGAGGCTTTGACAGTATCATGGTCGTGGTAGACCATGGCCTTACGAAGGGGGTAATTATTATCCCTTGTTTGAAAACCATCACTTCAGAAGGTGTGGCTAAGCTATTTTTAAAACATGTTTACCGACGATTTGGACTCCATGACAAAGTCATCTCGGATCGAGGACCGCAATTCCTATCTCGCTTCTCAAAGGAACTTGCCCGACTTCTCGACTACGTCATCGCTCCATCCACGGCTTACCACCCACAGACTGATGGTCAAACTGAAAGGCTAATCAAGAACTTGAAACATACTCGCATTTATTGCCGAACAACCCTGAAGATTGGGTAGAACACCTACCAATCGCCGAATTCGTCCACAACCACCGAAAACATGATGCAAGGAATGCATCACCCTTCTATTTGATGATGGGATATGAACCACGCGCTATCCCTCACCTTATCCCTGATTCATCCGTCCCCGCAGCAGAAGATCGAGTACGATCTCTGCAGAAGATAAGAGAAGAAGCAATCGCCTGTCATAACATTGCAATGCAGACAATGGCCGAACGATCCCGAGGAGATAAGTACACCCCATGGAAGATCGGAGATAAGGTTTGGCTATCTGCCGCTAATCTTAGACTCAAACTCCCATCAAGGAAACTGCCCGAAACGATACGGACCTTTCCCGATCATCGATGTCTTATCTCCCATCACGTTCACACTCAAACTCCTCCGCAGTGGAAGATTCACCCACGTTCCACGCTTCTGTCTTATCATCCTATAGCGAAACGGACGTACACGGCCGAACTTCCCGAACCACCACCTGACATCATCGAAGAAGAAGAAGAATATGAAATGAAGCAATTCTTTCTCACAAAGGAACCGGCAATCGCCGACGTTATCTTGTTTCTGGAAAGGATATCATCGGGAGATAACGAATGGCTCCCAGAAAAGAACTTGAAGAACTCCGCCGAATCTTGAATGCTTATAAGAAGCAACACGCCCTCTGATATCCTTCAGTCAATCAACCGCATCAGCACTGATCAACTACACATCGAAATGTCTTTCCCCACTGCTACATCACCCCGTCACTGTGCCACCAATGACTCCGACTCTGAAGCGAACAATACGGAACTCTCACCGCAGAAATCGACAACACCTCCTACATCGAAGCCGCCATCCTCTGTGAGGGACATGCCCTCGAAATCGAAAGAATCCTCACGAAAGAGGTGCTTCCCCGCCTACTCTCGTTAACATCATCCGCACCGCAGCCCTCATCGAAGCCACCGCTAAAGAAACACAGAATCACACTCCGTCACCGTTTCATTCATCTTCAAAAACGCATTCGTGCTTACGCTATGCTGTTGCTTCCCGATTCTTTAAGAATGATGTTGAAGAAGCTATTCACATCATTGCCGAACGTCGAGCAGGCGTTGCTCGACCTCCCTCTCCGCAAGAGATACGCCACTTCCTATCCAGCACCCCTTCTTCGCGTTTATTCTAGTCTTGATGCCTTTACTGGCCTATACACTGCTGTGCAAGAAATTGGACAACTCACCAACACAGTTGTCGAACCATCCAGCAATCAGTCGCTGAAACAGAGCGGCCAGAAACCTAGTAGAAGAAGCCATCACTGATTACAACAAACGCAAGCTGATCTTGCATCCCCGAACCCATCTCCCATCGAACAATCAACTCTCACCTCCGTCACGACTCCTTGACTGCCCGATTGGCTGTATGAACCTGCACAAGGAGCAGTGTGAGGCCGCTAAACTACTAGGTATCCCTGCCACGAGTTGGTAACACTCGGCCCCGACTTCGCGACCTTCATATACATCCCCCATGTCTATCCCATCGTCATTCGGTCCATGGACCCGTCTCGCCAGTCTTAGTAAAAGACTTTGGCATCACTCCCCTCTTCTCTACGAACTTCTTGCGGCTGCTGAACGAGCAGTCACCCCGGACCTCCCACATCGGCATACACTTATCCCCGCTCAACAAGCGCAACTTAAGCGGCAATACCCTTGCCTTAAAACGTATGAGAAGAAAAGGGAAAGAAGCGCGCCAGATCCACTAGCCCACACCCATCATTTCTCCGTCTCCCTTACGCAAAGTCCATTCCAACCCTGACGAGAATATGAAGTGCCGCTCTGTGGATTGCTAGGACATCGTCAAAAGAATTGTGCGGAATATCAGTGCAAGGTTTGCAGATATTGGTCGCCACCATTTATCCCTTACTGTCCTCACCGAGTTGGACCTCCTCCCTTCGAGTTAACTGGAAGGATGAAGGATTCTATGACGCACTTCGTACTTGGGAAAACAGCTTGACGATGAACGTATTCAGGCAGAGAAGAAGAAGGACTCTAAACGCGCGCTGGTCTTGAAGAAGCAAGTACATGATGAGTGGATCTTTGCTGATGAAGACTACGAGTTAGCGATGATCCCGTTTACTATGCGAACCAAGATGAGTAAAGTCGGTGACTTTACGTGTAAAAAGGGGGTAATGTTACAATCGTACGTGCCCCTATTCATTTTCTACTTCATTTACCTTGTATATTACGTAACATGACTCTGACTCATATGCTCAACGCATCTGTACTATAGTTGCCTTCCTCTTTGGATACGCACTTACTTCTCACGCTCTCTTGGTCTGTGCGCACATATTGGCCTATTTAAGCACAGTGTACTTGTAGTAGATTCCTACTTTAATCTTACTGGGTTTTACCTGGAATCTCCTTCGCTTAGGTCTCCAACCTAAGTCGTCTTGAATCGTCTCTAAGTCTAAGCACTCCTTAGCCTTAGTCTCTATTCTCGCGATACCTCTTGACTTTCTTGAGGCTGAACCCTTGATCGTACTGGAACGCGTTCCTTGTACTTTCACCTTGTCCTTTTGACATTGTAAGAACTCCCAGCAGACCGCTGTGTCTTTCACTGTCGCTGGTGACGCCACCCCAGTTAAAAAAAAAAAAAAAAAAAAAAAAAAAAAAAAAAAAAAAACGTAAAAAATGGGGTGCGTCACCAGCGACAGTGAAAAGACACAGACGGTCTGCTGGGAGTTCTTACAATGTCAAGAAGAGACAAGGTGAAAGTACAAGGAACGCGTTCCGAGTACGATCAAGGGTTCAGCCTCAAAGACAAGTCTAAGAGGTATCCGCGAGAATAGAGACTAAGGCTAAGGAGTGCTTAGACTTAGAGACGATTCAAGACGACTTAGGTTGGAGACCTAAGCGAAGGAGATTCCAGGTAAAACCCAGTAAGATTAAAGTAGGGAATCTACTACAAGTACACTGTGCTTAAATAGGCCAATATGTGCGCACAGACCAAGAGAAGTGAGAATGTAAGTGCGTATCCAAAGAAGGAAGGCAACTATAGTACAGATGCGTTGAGCATATGAGTCAGAGTCATGTTATGTAATATACAAGGTAAATGAGTAGAAAATGAATAGGGGCACGTACGATTGTAACATTACCCCCTTTTACACGTAAAGTCACCGACTTTACTCATCTTGGTTCGCATAGTAAACGGGATCATCGCTCATTCGTAGTCTTCATCAGCAAAGGATCCACTCATCATGTACTTAGCTTCTCCAAGACCAGCGCGTCGTTTAGAGTCCCTTCTTTTCTCTGCCGAATACGTTCATCGTCAAGCTGCTTTTCCCAAGCACGAAGTGCGTCATAAATCCTTCATCTTTCCAAGTTAACTCGAAGGGAGGAGGCCCAACTCGGTTAGGACAGTAGAGGGATAAATGAGTGGCGACCAATATCTGCAAACCTTGCACTGATATTCCGCACAATTCTTTTGACGATGTCCTAGCAATCCACAGACGGCATTTCATGTTCTCGTCAGGGTTGGAATGAACTTTGCGTAAGGGAGACGGAGAAATGATGGGCGTGGACTAGTGGATCTGGCGCGCTTCTTTCCCTTCTTCTTCTCATACGTTTTAAGGCAAGGGTGTTCTGCCGCTTAAGTTGGCCTGTTGAGCGGGGAAAGTGTATGCTGATTCGGGAGGTCCGGGGTGACTGCTCGTTCAGCAGCTGCAAGAAGTTCGGTGGAGAAGAGGGGAAGTGATACCGAAGTCTTTTACTAAGACTGGTGAAACGGGTCCATAGGACCGAATGACGATGGGATGACATGGGGGATGATATGAAGGTCGCGAAGTCGAGGGCCGAGTGTTACCAACTCGGTGCGGGATACCTATAGTTTAGCGGCCTCAACTGCTCTCTGTGCAGGTTCATACAGCCAATCAGGGCAATCAAGAGTGACGTGGCGGAGGTGAGAGTTGATTGTTCGATGGGGATGGGTTCGGGAGATGCAAGATCACTTGCGTTTGTTGTAATCAGTGATGGCTTCTTCTACTAGTTTCTGGCGCTCTGGTTTCAGCGACTGATTGCTGGATGGTTCGACAACTGTTTGGTGAGTTGCCCATTTCTTGCACAGCAGTGTATAGGCCAGTAAAGGCGTCAAGACTAGAATAAACGCGAAGAAGGGGTGCTGGATAGGAAGTGGCGTATCTCTTGCGGAGAGGGAGGTCGAGCAACGCCTGCTCGACGTTCGGCAATGATGTGAATAGCTTCTTCAACATCATTTTAAAAGAATCGGGAAGCAACAGCATAGCGTAAGCACGAATGCGTTTTTGAAGATGAATGAACGGTGACGGAGTGTGATTCGTGTTTCTTTGGCGGTGGCTTCGATGAGGGCTGCGGTGCGGATGATGTTAACGATGAGTAGGCGGGGAAGCACCTCTTTCGGTGAGATTCTGTCGATTTCGAGGGCATGTCCCTCACAGAGGATGGCGGCTTCGATGTAGGAGGTTATCGATTTCTGCGGTGAGGTTCCGTATTGTTCGCTTCAGAGTCGGAGTCATTGGTGGCACGTGACGGGGTAATGTAGGCAGTGGGGAAAGACATTTCGAATGTGGTAGTTGATCAAGTGCTGATGCGGTTGATTGACTGAAGGATAATCAGAGGGCGTGTTGCTTCTTATAAGCATTCAAGATTCGAGCGGAGTTCTTCAAGTTCTTTTCTGGGAGCCATTCGTTATCTCCGATGAGTATCCTTTCCAGGAAACAAGATAACGTCGGCGATTGCCGGTTCCTTTGTGAGAAAGAATTGCTTCGATTTCATATTCTTCTTCTTCTTCGATGATGTCAGGTGGTGGTTCGGGAAGTTCGGCCGTGTACGTCTGTTTCGCTATAGGATGATAAGACAGAAGCATGGAACGTGGGGTGAATCTTCCACTGCGGAGGGAGTTTGAGTGTGAACGTGATGGGAGATAAGACATCGATGATCGGGAAAGGTCCGTATCGTTTCGGGCAGTTTCCTTGATGGGAGTTTAAGTCTAAGATTAGCGGCGGATAGCCAAACCTTATCTCCGATCTTCCATGGGTGTACTTATCTCCTCGGGATCGTTCGGCCATTGTCTGCATTGCAATGTTATGACAGGCGATTGCTTCTTCTCTTATCTTCTGCAGAGATCGTACTCGATCTTCTGCTGCGGGGACTGATGAATCAGGGATAAGTGGGGATAGCGCGTGGTTCATATCCCATCATCAAATAGAAGGGTGATGCATTCCTTGCATCGTGTTTTCGGTGGTTGTGGACGAATTCGGCGATTGGTAGGTGTTCTACCCAATCTTCAGGGTTGTTACGGCAATAAATGCGAGGTATGTTTCAAGTTCTTGATTAGCCTTTCCGTTTGACCATCAGTCTGTGGGTGGTAAGCCGTGGATGGAGCGATGACGTAGTCAGAAGTCGGGCAAGTTCCTTTGAGAAGCGAGATAGGAATTGCGGTCCTCGATCCGAGATAACTTTGTCATGGAGTCCAAATCGTCGGTAAACATGTTTTAAAAATAGCTTGGCCACACCTTCTGACGTGATAGTTTTCAAACAAGGGATAATAATTACCCCCTTCGTAAGGCCATGGTCTACCACGACCATGATACTGTCAAAGCCTCCAGAGACGGGAGGTCAGTGATAAGATCAACGGAGACCTGGGAGAACGGGCGAACAGCCGAGAAGGAATAGGCGAGCGGAGGCGAACGGGATGAGTATCCGCTTTCATTTGCTGACAAAGGGCGCAACCCTCGACGTATTTCCGAATATAAGAGCCCATTGCAGGCCACCAGGCTTCCGTTTGACGAGTTCTTCAGTTTTGAATCTACCGGGGTGTCCCGCGGTAGGATGATCATGATACCTTTTCAGGATATCGGAGCGATGCGCCGGTGGAATATAAGCGCGATTCTTAAAATAGAGGACGTTCTCCTCAATCTTCCAATCAGAAAGTGCCGATTTCATGGGGGAAGGCACACGCCATCAAGGGCATCAGACGCGTTTTGAAACAGGGTCGTCGAGGGGTCGAGGATGACAGCACATCCTTCAAGTCGGTGTCAATAAGACGAACGAATAGAGCGTCAGGGAGGAGGGTCTGGTCCTCGTTATCGTCTTTGCCGGAGTCATAGTCAGGCCGGCGGGATAGTGCATCAGGTACTGCTAATTTAGTACCTGCAACGTGATGCAGTTCGATGTCGTAAATAGACAAAATCAATTGCCAACGTGCTTGGCGACGGGTGAGCTTCTGTGCACTTCTAAAGTACAGAAGGTTCTTATGGTCGGTGAATACCAGGACGGGTGTGGGTTTCCTTCGAGATAATGACGCCATTCGTTCAATGCCCGGATCACGGCAAGGAGTTCCCGATCAAAGATCTGGTAATTGCGTTCTGCGGGGTTCAAAGACTGTGAGAGATATGCACATGGGTGATAAACACCATTTCATCAGTCTGTAGAGAACTCCGCCAGTTGCTACGAGCGAAGCGTCGGTAGCAATGGCAAATTGTCGGGAAGGATCAGGGTTACGGAGTACCGGTTGGGAAGTGAAGCGTCGTTTCAGTTCTTCGAAGGTGTCCATACATTCGGTTGACCATTCAAAGGCCTTATCTTTCTTTGTCAATCGATAAGGGGTCGGCGATGTCAGAATAGTGGGAAATGAACGTGCGGTAGAAGTTGCAAAAACCGAGGAATGACCGAACATCTTTTACAGATTTCGGGATTGGCCATTCGGAGATTCCCTTGGTCTTGGCGGTGTCCATAGCAACTTGTCCGGGGCGAATTATCATTCCGAGGTATTCCACTTCTTCTGCATCGAAGGTGCATTTCTCCGGTTTCAAGAACAGGTGTTCTTTTCGTATTTTCATCAAAACTCGTCTGGTCCGTTCACGGTGTTCTGCCATTGTGTAGAGAAAATCAGGATATCGTCCATATAGATAACCATCCATCCTTCATTGATTTCTTGTTGAAAGGTGCGATTCATGTATGCTTGAAAAGTTGCTGGGGAATTGCAGAGGCCAAAGAACATGACGTTGGTTCAAAGAGGCCAAATTCCGTGGTAAAGCAGCTTTCCACCTATCATCAGGATGGATGCGAATGTTGTTATAACCGGACCGGATATCCATTTTCGTAAAGAACTGTGCGTTATGAAGGCGTGCGACAAGGGAAATAGGGAGTGGGAGCGGTATGCGTTCTTGACTGTCCAATCATTGATGTAGCGATAATCTTGACAGGGACGCAGTTCTCCACTCTTCTTTCCACAAAGAAGAAGCCACTAGCTTGAGGTGACTTCGATTCTGAGATAAAGCCTTTCGCAACGTTTTCATCGATAAACGTTTTGACAGCAGCGCGTTCTTTTTCCGATAGCGGGTAGACCTTAGACGTCGAGGGATAAAACCGGGTTTGGTGTCGATCCGATGATCGATACCAGGGCGTTCGGGGGTAGTTTGTTTAATCCGTCTTTAGCAAAGACGTCTGCGAAGTCGTGCAAATAATCCGGGACCAATTCTTCGAAGGATTTCTTTTTCTTTTCCTTCTCATCCGTAGCGAATTCCTGGCTTTGTTACTGATATTTGGAGGAGGAAGGAATTGTGGAGTAGTGGAGGATTGTTCGAATTGAGAAGTTCCATCACGTGTAGGGTGTATCCATGGATACTTCTTCTATAATCTCATGCTAATCCATCGGTATCGTATTCCACAAGAAATTCTCCATCTCCTAGTTCGTAAGAGGAAATTTCGCGTACTTCTGGTGCATGCCAGACGTCATGCATGGTGTCGAATTGGTCATCATCCTCGTTGGGATCAACGAGGGCACGGGTTCTTCTTATCGGGGATTCTTCAATTGAAGCTGAAAGAGTTTTCGGGGGAACGAAGAACTTGGATAATTTCGGTACGTTGGTGCTTCGCCCGGGAGTTCTTCTTCCGTTTTCCTCTTTCCATGTTTCTGTTCTTCTATTGGCCGCTGCTCAATAGGTTCTTGTCCGACCCGATGCTCGGGTTCGTCTTCATTTTGCGCTTTTCTGCGCGAGGAATTGGTGACACTGCTCGCGGCAGTTGTACACGTGGAGTGGTTCTGTAGTACGTGGCATTCGTACTTCTGGTTCTGGGTTTCAGGAACATCGATAGGAGAAGCGATGAATGGTTTCGGAAGACGGGAATGTTGCCATCTGTATGGTGATTGAAAGTTCGGGCAACCCGTTCTTCTTCGATCTTCATCCATATCGATTTCGATCTCGTCTGATTTTCTGTCCGTGAAAGGACAAGTGTTTCAGCAGCCCAATCTATAATTGGGTTCATTGCTCGTAACCATGGGATTCCAAGGAGGATTTGATCTCTCCTTCCTAGTTTGGTGATGTTGAATTTTCCATACATGGTTCGGTCGTCATTTTGACCACTAGGAGGCAATAATGCGTGATCGGTCCTCCTTTGATAAGAGTTCCATCTGCCGTGTAACTCGAAATGGTTCTTTGAGTTTTCGTCGTGTGATTTGATGGAGTTTCACAAACTCTTCTGAGATAAATGTGCCGCTGCTCCTGAATCGATAACGCGGTGGTGTCGACGGATTTCAAACGAGTACGCGAGTGAAGGGTGATGGGACACGAAGTTCTTTTCTTTCACCTACAGCGCGTACAAGTCTTAGTAATACATTGGGAGAAACATACGTCGAATCTTTGTTTCTCCAAGTCAAAAATCCTCAACAATCCGTCTCACGGTTTCTTCATCTTCTTCTTCTCCTTTGACTTCGGTTTGTCGAAGTGGGGTCTTCTTCTTTCGGTCAGGACAATTATGGATGCGGTGTCCTGTCTTTCTGCATCCGAAGCATTGTCCTTTTTCATGCATTCGGATCTCTCCATATCGGAGATTCGATCTACGACCATTGCGTTGGAATCACGGTTCGGAATATACCGTGCATTCCCATAATTCTTCTTCTTCTGTTGTGGATATGACGCGTCCTCATGGCATTAAGCCGATGATGGGCGTTGTCAATAGCAACGCATTGCAACACAACATCTCTGAATACTTCGGAGACATCTCCCGTATTGAAAAGCTTTGTGAGGATACCCCAATTAAGACCGTCTTGGAAGAACTGGATCTTCGTCGCGTTGTCAGTAACCTGAGCCTTGGCTGCAAGTGCCTCAAAGTCGGCGACGTAGGTGTGGAGATCTCCAGTTCCTTGTTTGAGATCTCTGAGGCGTGTAAGCGCGGTCATTCTGGTATCCACTGGTTGGAATGCTTCGTTGAAGCTCTTCATAAAATCCACCATCGTCCCATAACCAACTTTTTGTCCCGAAGTGTCGGTAGATTGGGCGTGTTCAAGGAATTGTTCCTTCCATGATTTGGCATTCTTCTCGGTCATGAAAGATGTTATGTAGATGATCTTCTGCTTGTCGGTGGTGTAAAGCTTTTCATTGATGTCAAAGTGCAAATTGCACGACTGGATAAACTCGCGAGAGTTATCGCGATCTCCATCAAATCCAATCGGTTGACCGATCTTGTATTCGAATTCTTTGGTCGACGACATGGTTGATGTTCTTCTGATGAGTTATACTTTCTCGGTTCCTACACGCGCTGTCTTGCTGTCCGTTAGGGCTTTCTTCTGTCAGAGGGCTTCTCTCGACAATCTGCTCAGCGTATGCGTACGCTAGTCTACTGATCTAAGCGATCAGGGTTCAGGGTCGAAGACTGGATAGTCGACGAGCAAAATGGACTTTAATCTTTTGTTACGAACTGGGGTGGCGTCACCAGCGACAGTGATAGACACAGGCGGTCTGCTGGGAGTTCTTACGACGTCCAGAAGAGGACGAAGTGAAAGTACAAGGAACGCGTTCCAAGTACGATCAAGGGTTCAGCCTCAAGGATAAGTCCAAGAGGTATCCGCGAGAATAGGACTAAGGCTAAGGAGTGCTTAGACTTAGAGACGATTCAAGACGACTTAGGTTGGAGACCTAAGCGAAGGAGATTCCAGGTAAAACCCAGTAAGATTAAAGTAGCGAAACTACTACAAGTACACTGTGCTTAAATAAGCCAATATGTGCGCACAGACCAAGAGAAGTGTGAGAACGTAAATGCGTATCCAAAGTAGGAAGGCAACTATAGTACAGATGCGTTGAGCATATGAGTCAAGGTCATGTTATGTAATATACACGGTAAATGAGGTAAGAAAATGAATAGGGGCACGTACGATTGTAACAAGACTAGAGAGTTCTACATCTGCAAAACCACTGAAATGAAGGCTTCTCTCGCCTACGCTAAGCGTGTTACGAACACTTACGTTCGCAGCGATGGAGGGATGTGATTGGTTGGTCAGTCCGATTATCACGTTAGCACTCAGGCGAGATTTATCAGCGAGTTGGTCATCTTATCGATCCAAAAAGCATCTAATCGAGGACCAAGATCATTGCGCCTACAGTACTGTGTTTACAAATGACGTTGCTATTGGAAAGAACAGTGGCATAAGATTAATCCTAAAGAGTATTTTCAGTGTCCAATGATTCATGCAACACGTTATACATCTCCTTGTCTGCATAACGGTTAAGATAAAAGTGGTCATAGTGCTCCTGAGATGTCGCTGAAGTCAAGGAACGGTCAACCTTTTCTCCGTACACTGGGACCAACTCTGCAGCGTGTGTTACCTCCGTTATGGGAATGACAAACCCGGTGTGGGTTTTGGGCTGCGTTGCAGGTGCATATACCCTCTCAAGTTTCCACAACTAAGTGTCCTCTAGATCTTCGGGGGTTTTTACAATATGAAAAGGTTGGACATAGAGAAGGGGGTGCAACAGGAAGTCAGGAAGCTTTGCAGTTGAGTGCCGGGGTGAGTCCAGCTGGAATACAATGCAAACTTGAGCAATGGGAACTAGACAGTAGATGTCATCAGTATATGGCACGATAGGTAGTATAAACCAACTTACAACCAGGGTTATTTGCACCTTGATCCGTGTCTAAGAAAATCACATCACAATTTCTGGATGGGAATGTATCACTTAGTGGTTCGGCCTGGACAGCTTGGCTAGGCATGATAATTGATGGGCGAAATGTCGAATGCAGTTGGATATGAAACTTGGACCAGATCTTAATGGTGCTAAACATCCGGAAACACCCTTCGACATCATCTGCATATCGCTGAATGTATTCTGTGACCTTGTGATGAAGATCAGGGAGTCCATAGGTGCACATCACATCAGGCCAGCTCAAATTTGAGCCATCAGGAGAGCGAGTGATGGTAAGCGCTGCATTGGCGCTGTCGGATAGGATGCCCTTGGTGAAATGATTCCGTATGGGCCTGGGGGCGCTGAAATGATGTTGTTTGTCGGGGGCAACACGAGAAACCCATGCCATCGTCGGGTCCGTGGCGTATACCTCCTCATCTTCATCGATGATGGCATTCACGAGAGCATGGTTGTGTTGGTGAAGGAGGAGATATAGATTGAACTGCCGCATCTGCTCTTCACGATCAAGGATGCGGACGATCTGCTCACCGAAATCTTTCTGTTTGCTCGTTCTTGTGAAAGGGCTTTTGCAATGTGTGATGAGAAGTCATTCACTAACATCCGCAGTGAACTGAATCAATCCACCATTGTTCCTAATGGCCTCCGTGAAGCTCAGAAGGAGCTCAGGTTTTGGTATGTAGAAGTCCTCCTTGACGATGCTTTTTCCCTGACGTGCCTCAGCTTCCAGGATTGCCACCTTGCAATCCTGGAATTCATTAAGTGACGCTTGCATTGCCTCGATACTTTATTCTGTATGGACAGGGTTCTGCGCTTGATACATGAAATCGATGAGAGCACGAATAGCTCACACAAATTCAGGGGGAGCAGCACCCGAAATCATGGTGACGATGGTGTGCTGGATATTGCGATGCTCTCGTCCAGTCATCTGTGCTACATGTGAGATCCCAGAAGAGAAGTGACACACACCAATACACTTATGATGACCCTTGTAGCGTGCGTCAAGCTCGTCGCTTCCGACCACTTCTTTACACCACTGCAACAGATGGTTGAAGAAGAATTTGTGCAGGGTGTGAAGGATTTCAGGGACAAGGAAAATAAAGACCTGGGTGAGCGCCCAGTCATGCCAGAACAGAAGATGAACGCCTAGGAGGAGAAGCTCCTTCACCTTCTTCTGGAACCGGTCAAGATTCCATGGATCGACGGACTTGCTGAGAATGTACAATAGCTCCAAGGTATGTTCCGCTGTGCGAGGATCATGACAGTTGGCATCCCCGAATTGCTTGTGAGTGGCCAGTGTGATGGGATGTGTTCTTTGACACAGAGGTGATCATCAATTGTTCTGGAAGGTCTGCGATCCAAGCGACAAGAGGGGTAAAGCAATATCGAAGTTCACCAAAGGGATCAGGCATAAACTCGCCGACCTTTGCTGTGACCTTTAAGCTGGCAAAGACTAAGTCAACACACTTGTGCCAGACACACGACTTCAGGATTGTGTGATAATCAGAATGTGTTTCAAACTTGGGGATTGGTATATATGCTACACATCGCCAAGCATGGGATGTAGCCTTCATACGAATGTCAGAGTTGATGTTGCCGATAGTGAGGAAAAGAGGGTGCATTTCCAGACCACCCGTCTGTCTTGTGACTGGTGTCTTGTCTGACACAGCTATTATGGGCATTATGGTCGCCCCTTCGGGCAGCTGGTCCTGGAATAGTCAATAGTTGAGAATGTGAAAATACAGAACAGAAGCACATACCTGTGTCGAGAATGCTCGATTTGCTGTGAACCACTCTCCATACTCTCGCTGCGCACCCTCCCAGACATGTAAAGGGTCAAAAGACATGTTCTGAGTGAAAATTGGGTTGCCAAAGAGGCTCTTTGCAACTTCAAGGCCATCACGCCATATTAGATGAATGGGAGCAGCGGTGGTGTACCCCTGGACTTCAAACTGCATGATACACCATTTCGGCCCGGGAGGTAAAAGGTCCATCCAGGACAATAGTTCTCGAGCACTTGAGAATGAGGGTTTTTCTTTCACATCGAACTGAAAATGTAGATTTAGCAAGTAGTACACAGACAGATCATATAGAATACCCAAGACAGTTTGAGAAAACGATCGATCTCTGTCTGCATCATGGTCTCAACTAGAAATTTACCGAGTGACCACTCTCCATGATGCAAAAGGGCCAGTACAGATTGTGTGTCCGTTTTGGCTCGTGTTCATCATTCTGAATTTGCTGAAATATGTTCTGTCTGTCTCCATAGACATAGCCTGATTGTGGATGATATTGAGCAGTCCGATTGGAATCCTCCATGGTCTTATCTGCTCCAGACTGCCCATCATGATGTTTGTGGGCTCCACGTAACGCAGGAGGCTTGGCCATGTGTCCTTGAGACCTCGACGGCCAGCATGTCTTGGTTGGATGATTTAGGTGAGCAAGCAAGTCATGGATGGATGAAAAACATTGTTGGCAGTCTGAGTTTGGGCAGGTCACAGTGGGATCTCTTGCATTATCAAAAATGATTTGCTGAGGCCAAGGAATATCATCTGCTGGAACTTCATCATTCATCGTAGTTGCATTCCAGATCCGCATTGGAATTTCGATTGCAAAATTCCTCCAAGTCTTTCAAAGTCCAACACTTTCCGCTTTGACTGCTGATGGTCAGCACATATCATGATATCTACTCGCCAACGCCATGCCTCTCCCCCCCAGAGTTCATCTCCTCCCCAGAGTTCATCTCCCCCCCAGAGTTCATCACCTCCATTCAGTGACAGACCACTTACCCCACCCACCGATTTAAATGACTGTTTTGTGAGCCCTCATATCATTCGGGATTATACTCCATCTCTTCCAGCCCATGGCGTTGTCCGCCGCCTCTCTCAGTATACAGACCGTGCAAAATTGAAATTTACTCCTTATGCACAGCATGCTGGGCCAAGTGCACCAGAACTGCGCTGGACAAGGAGGTCAATACTCAGAAATGATCACGCTGATATATCAATAGCTGATGCAAAGTGGTACATTCAATGCTTATCTATCTTATGGTGCAACATTTAATAAGAATGTACAGGCTGCTACTATTTTTCGACGCGGCTTGCAGAGCATGGACGAGGAAACTATCAAGCAAGCCGTTTCCACAAAGCAAGCGACTCGTGAAAAGTCACGCTTGCATCTCCTTATGACTGCCTGGGAGATAGAGGAGGCTGAGCGTCATCAAACACTTCTTAGCCTACTTCAGCGGAAGAATGCTTGTGAATACGTTGAAGCTTCCAATGAAGCCCACATGTTCGAAAGGTTCATGACCCACCATCGTGCAAACCAACTCGAAGATGACTTTGACTTTGGTGTTGGAACCTACAATGAGGAGCTGCTAGAATTCAGCATTTCAGAGGAGCAATTGAATCAACTTGAGGCCTTTGCAATCGATCACAACTTGCACGACTCCAACCAGACAATCACCAAGGATAAGTATTCTATGGACCCCTTCATCAACAGTGCTGAATCGGAGGATGATGACGAAAGCTGTTGCGATGACGTATCGGAAGTTAGTTCCAATTGATTGGGCGTCAAAGGTGAAGGGTTTGTTTTGGAGGTGAGTTCTGAGGTAACCCCCCCCTCATTTCTCTACTAATATTTGAGCGCTTATATTCATTTCTACAGTGATTAAGTATATATTCTCGACCATTCCGTGTGTAGCTTGGGGTCCTTCTATTTACCCTCCTATTTCCCGACAATTCAGTGTACTGCTTATGATGTGTTTGTGGCTCATGTTTCGACAACATGTAGACAGTGTTTTCCTGTACCGATTGCTGTAGTGCTTGACTGATCACACCTGATACAATTACATGATCACCATGTGTGTTCAGACTGAATTCTAGGTTCCACCCTTGATTTACTGCCTCAATGAAACATGTGTCTAACTGATTGGCGGTCAGTGCCGCTCTAAATTTAGTTGTGTTGCCCTTGCCCTTCAGATTTTCCAGCTCTCTCTGACCATGCCTCCCAAGAAACCATTGAAGGAAAGCGGAAATCAAAGGTGCGATATCAATTCTTCATCGTCACTGCTAACTAACAAATTTCTAGCAAATACTGAAATTCCCAGAGTCCACAGGGAAGAACCCATGTGGCAATACCGCCAGCACTCAGGTTGGACTGGCCATAGAGCGTCCGGTAGTGCCATCCAGACTGGCTATACAGCCAGCAGCCGCTCACCCCCCTCAACCAAGGCTGCACAGTGCACAATTGATGGTGGGTCCATCATGGCACCATATGTGGATCCCTGCAGCAGGGGCTCCCACATATGTACAATATGACAGTGAGTCCATTGATGGCATTGCATGCATGGTCCCCGCAACAGTGCCCCCCACAGATGAACCCTCTTAGCCGGGACACGATGGGTGGTGCATTAACAATGTCCCATCCTCAGTTTGTGGAGCGGCAACCCCCACAGATGGACCTCCCTAGCCGGGACTTCATGGTGGGCCCATTGATCGTACCACGTGCACCATTCCTGTCACTAATGGCCCCACAGATACCTCCCTCTAGCCACCAATCAATGGTGGGCCCATCGACCATACCGCACACATCATTCCTGCCACAAATGGCCGGCAGATACCCCCCTTAACCAGCAATCAATGGCTGGCACATCAGCCATACCACCTGCTCAATTTGAGCAGCGGATGCCCTCACAGTCCGCCACCCCCTTCCAGTACCAATCCTGCTTACAGGCTCCCGCGCTCAACGTGGAAGGAATCCACCAGGCTGCTGATAACTACAGGCCAGGTCTGAGGATGCGAGCAGACCACAGTGACACATTGCTAGTGTCCCTTCAGTACATGCAGTGAGTCAAGCAGCACTGTATGAAGCCTATCGCCTCGTCATGGCATATGCAAAGCCAAGACCAGGTGAACTAGTGCGGGGTGAGGAATTTTCAACCGGTGTGATTCATGTATGTTTTTTGTGTAGTAGTTTACATTTACTAATCTAAATGTTAGGTTATACCCAGATCCTCGAGAGCCGTTCGCAAGCCTGTCCACCTGCACTTCCCTCCTGTAGAACCCGCAGGCACAGGTCACATAGCCCAACCAGGCTTGGGCTCCCCTGCCATAACTGATCAACCTCTCATGTCCAACAGTACCCAACCACCTCCGCTGTCATCAGCCACCATCTCACACATTGTTGACAGCGCCCGCAATGCGTTCAAGAGGGATTTCCTTAACAACTTGATGGTGGTGAGCAACGATTTGAAAGACATGGCGCTTCGCGCATTCAATCAGGGAGTGGAGATGCATTCGTCACTATCGACGATGAACTCGGTCGATGCATGGGTGGCTGGAAGCCAAAAAACCGAAGTGAAGAAGCTCAAAACTATTCCAAACAGCATTCGAAGTATATTCAAAGATGTAGGTCGATCCGCAGTCGATTTTGCCCTCCCTATTAGCGAGCGGAACAAAGAGTTGGTGCACCAGCAGGTTTACATTGATAGCCTCTGCATCGGCTTTGCTTACCTCGACAATCCAGACACTGTGAGTTGCGTTCAAAGTTTCTGATATAACTGTTTCCAAAGTCTGACTTGGACTTACATACATAGAATGCAGCATTCAGAAACCCTGCCCTCTTCCACATAATCAACTGTGTATTACTTGAGAAGAGGTTGTCCTGCGGATTGACCCAAACAAGCATGATCACGACAATATCATTGCATTCTCTGGCACAATCTTACTTTGGGTGCTGCAGGAGCATGCTAAGGGCGCCGCTGGCAAGTCAGAATTTGTCGTTGAGGACAATAGGGCGGTGTTTGATTCGATCGTCCAATGTTTGAACGATCTGTCGTCGTCGGAGAGGGCAGCTGTGGATAAGCTCGTTGATGATATTTTGGCCGAGATGCAGTAAAGTATTCTTCCAATCCATGAATCGTAGTGTTGTTCGCCAGGTGTTCGAGTAGAGTCTTTAATGTTTGTTTGCCATTAGTCTATATATTCTTGCGATGTCTTATCAATCTTATCACTTGAGCAATCTTATCGATGTGTAAGCATTTGACTACATCTGCAGCGGACTTGCCATTTTGGAGTATCCCTGAGCCTCTCATCAGTGTATGACAGAGGTTACTGGCCTAGTCCAAATGGGGAGTGCAGTTTGGATCAAACTGGCATGCTTAGCTTTGTAGATGAAGGTTTCTAGATGATTTGAGATTCCAGAACGATAATTATCCACGGAACGTGGTTCAATGTGATGCGCAAGCCAAACAACATAGAAAGAAAGTGTATCTGGCATGGGATTGATTGGTCGACGATGAAGTTGACAAAATGTGATATAGGAGTTTAAGTGAGAATCATATGCAGCCAATGTTGAAGTTTCAATAGCAAAACCTAGTGCAATTGAGTGCTCTCATAAGAGATGCTCATCAGTCCAGGCTTCCCGAATGGGCTGTCTAGACGTTCGGCTCACAGACATCATTTTTTGATCACCCCCAGCGCATCCCGAGGGGGTTCAAAGTCATAGATCTGCATGTTAGACGCAAATTTGAGGACGCGTTCATTTTGAAAACAGGAAAGTGCATCAGCTATGATGTTCGTGTGTCTGCTAATATGCTCCACACATAGATCGACTTTGTACTGGATCAGCACATCCATTGTGGATAGAAGGATCGAATTGTAAGGTGGAGTTGCTTGCAAAGTGTCAAACATGGCGACAACATTTGAGTTGTCAGTGTAGATTAACATATGAGGTGGCATCTCAGACATATTTTTAATGGCATGTATTGCAGAGCAAACTGCCAAAGCCTCCATGAAATATATAGTATCCATTGATGTGCTGATTGGTAGTGGCAATTGGCAAGCAAAATTTTCGTCAGGAAACCACAGCCCCATTCCTACTCCTGAAGCATTGGTATATGCAACAGCAACATCTTGTGAGAGCAGACTAAAATCCAGTGCTTTATAAAAAAGCAACCCTGGAGACTGGTCAATGTGTGCCGCCAACCAAAGAAGTTCATGTATAATTGAATGATTGACATGAAGACGTCCAAATGGGTCCATTTTTCTGCGAATTTTGTCATAGATGGCCGACAAACCTGGTTTCAGAAGTGGAAACACATTAAAACTCCATTCACACCATCCAGCAGGCTGCTGATATTCACGCAGCAACCATCGAAACCCTCTCCTAGCAAATGAACATAGATGTACTACAAGAGCAGCTTTCTTGTCTGTCGGTAGAGTAGCAGACATTTTATTAGGGTCAATGTCAAAACTGATGATCATTAAAGGGGAACCAAAAAGCTGCTTGGCACATTCATGTGGAAGCCCTATCTCATCCCACATTTGCAGCAAACGTGTTTGCTTAGCAGGGAAGGAGCATTGATAGGGCGCATAGTATAGAAGGTTGGATGCAAGTTCGAATGAAAATGAGTCATCCATGTATGTCTTTAAAGCATCAATTAGGATCCGATAAATCGCGATCCAGGCAACAAGTGACATGAACGAAATCCATACTTTAGGTGAGCGTCTTCCTCCAAAGTTATTGTTTTGATCAATGTGCCGTTCTCCTTTAACAGTCAAGATTTGCTTGACCTGCCAATAAGGGTGCATAGGTAGGCGCCGAAAAGCCTGTGAAACATCATATTTGAACATGACAAGCTCATCATGAGGATGTAACTCGCGAAATTGGAATAAAGATGCTCCAAGTGAATGTAAGCCATCAAGTTTAGTACCTCTGATAGAATCTGACTCAATCATGGAATTAAGGGAGAAATCGCCAGCCATGTGATCTATGACTAAGCGCAGTTTGTTGGAGTTTGGTTTAGGTACTGTGTGCACCGGAACACTGTACATCCCTGGCAGTAACTCTGTACCAAAACTCTCTGATACTCGCCCTTGACGAATTTCTTCCTGTAATTGAGTTTCGATGAACTTCAATTGTTCATCAGTTTTGTGGCATGTATGCATTGAATTGTCGTTGATTGATGGGTAAGAATCATCTGGTACATCCACCCAAGGCCAAAACCCTTGACGTAGTGCATGACAGACGGACAAAATGAAGGGTTGACTTGGATGGTCGACTAACAAAGACTGGAATTTTTCCACATTAATCGGACAAATGATTTTGAATAAGTCCGGCCGGAGTGCAACAGTGCGAGCTGCATCACTGTTATGGAGTTCCTGAGGTACGTTGGGCACAGGGTCTACATATTCTGTTGACCAGGCTGTTGGACTAAAACTTGCGTCTAAAGGTGACCGTATTAAACTGCGACAATGACATGGATGTTTAAGCAGATATTGCAACTCATTTTGTATGTGAGTCTTCAATATGTTTTGTTTTAATATGCTTTCTCCCACAGAGATGTCCATCTTGCTTGAAGGAGCAGATATGTGCATATCGACAAGAGGCTGCGCTGCGTGTGCATTCCCCAGCATTCCACTTTCTACAGGGATCTCATTTTCCACCAAAACTGGATGAACTCAATGATCCAAACTTTGAATCTGATGGGTCATTGTGTTGTCTCCCATCTGTGTTGAAGTGTGAGAAAATAAGAATAAGGTCTTTGAACTCACGGAAGTTGGTGAGTTCAAGTCTTCGTGAGGATCCGACCCTATTTCTAATGGCTTTATCAAAGCAGATGACTTGTCCATGGGTGGTAGGATTGGCCTGGGCAAAAAATTTGGAGATGAACACAAAATATCCGTTGAGCTCAACCTTTCTATGAGGGAACATGAATTTGATTGCTTCAGCTGCTCTATTCCATGCTGCATACCAATCTGAATCTGTGGAGATTTTCTTTGATGCTGTTTCCAAGATTCTGTACTTGATTTCAACTCCTCCGATAACTTCAATTTGTTTATCAACCGATCAAGAAGAGGAGATGATTGTGTGGATGACGTCAAGATTAACACATTCTCCTCCCACAATTTCTGCCCATTGTCATATACCGTACATTCATGTCTGATCCATGGACATCTGGACACCCAATCCATACATCCTAGTCCACCCATCCAATCCAGCTCACATATCCAATCCACCCATCCAATCCATGTTCATATCCGATCCATGTCCATATCTGATCCATGTCCATATCCAATCCATGTCCATATCCAATCCATGCTCATATCCGAAACTATTCCCGCGCACCTGCGCGTTACTCCTTTTAGGTTAATATCTGTGTCCGGCTTTCGGTTATCTCTGCACCTCTGGCTTTTGGTTATCTTGACTTCCATCTTGATAAGATATTTCGTACAAGTCTTATTTCCGAGTTCATAGCCTTGTGTTCCGCAATGCCTCAAACATAGCCTCGGACTATCCTTACTTGCCTTCCGGCATGCTACCTACAGTATATAAACTTGTAGTACAACTCCTGCAGACCTCAATCTGATCATTGCTTTCCTACTTCTGTATATTCCTTTGACTTCTGTACCTTGTTACCATGTCTATATAAATCCATTTCCGTTCTTGCACTTGGGCTCCGGCCCTTGTAAGCTTCAGACTCAGACCTATGGGATCATTCCCTAGGCTGGAACCTTGATCCTTTGTCCTATATCCTTTTCGGACTTCGTCTGTTTCCTGTCTCTCATCTGTTCCACCTCCGACTCTACCTTTGGTAGTCTTATCCAGTCTGTTTCTATTCCAGACCTTGTCCGGAGTAGTCTATACTATTTCTATACCATATCCGGACCTACTCCCCTCTAGTAGTCAACACTTCCCCTAAGATCCATAGAGCTACACTCATCTGATCATCTGCTCTTCTGCTCTTCCACTCTTCCGCTCCTCCGAGCTCCAGACCTTCGGACCTCTGGTCCTCCGGACCTATCCTATCCTATCCTCCGACACCTATGGATCATCTGTCCCTCTGGAGCTTTGCTCCTATCCTGCCCTGGACTTTGTCCAGGAGCCCATCCTTGATCAATTCTACTTGGAACTTGTTCCAGTAGTCTTACCATTACTCCCTACCATCCGGAAATAGTTCCGGCGCATTCCCATGCTCATCCGGAAGTCCTTTGGAGCTCTATCGAGCCATCCTGTCCTACAGAGTTCATCCAGACTCCATCCGGGCTTCACTATAACTCCCCCTTGGACTTCATCCGAAATTAAGGGCATGTACTCGGGTAAGGGGCACAGCGTACAAGCTGAGGCCAAGCCCCTTCGACTTTCCGTCCCTCCGGTACAACCCCATGTAAGACCAGGACTTCTTAGAAGCCCCAGTTTTGCATGGTTGTAACACCCATCCACTTTTATGGAACTCGGGAGCATACTCATGGTACATGAGGTATTGTCGAACCTCCCTTTGGTCTTGTGACCAATTTTTGAGTATTTCATTGGTTTGCTTGAGGTTGGATGATAACGGTTGATAACTTTTGATTTTGATTGCTTCTTCAATAGAGGAGTAGTCAAGTTTGGATCGCTTATGAGCAGGTTCTCCTGGCTCAAGTGATCCTCCCATACTCCTATTCTTTGATATAGGGGCTTCTTCATTCTGAACTGATTTGACTGACAATTGTCTAGCGATTCTGGAAGCACCTGGTTGGGTGAGCTCTGCCTCGACTTGGTTCAGCATGTTGAAATATGGTTCTGCAACAGTTGAGACACTCTGTCCTGACATGTTAAATAACTCAGCTGATATGGTTTCAACAAGCGCAACATTTGCTTCAGTTTTGGTAGAATGTCCTCATCTAAAATTGTCAATAATGGCAAGACATGACGTTGCCAGGATTTGTTGGGATGTAGCCTGTGCATTAGTGCAGGTCTGGGATGTATCCCCTGATGATCCAGTGGCTGTAATCGCTCCAGTAGACTGCGTTTGTGACATTGAACCAGCATTTTCAGAGGTCATGAATGTAATGATGAAATCAAAGATTTAAATTTAGCTTAAAAGTTAGTGCAGAAAATGCACGAGCAGAAGGTGCTTTTGGGAGGACAATCTGAGCGATGACGGAACAAAAGGAATCATCAGCAAGATATATATCCTTATCAAAAGAGGGGCTTTGAATGAATACTATCCATTACGCTCGTTTTGTGACAGTCCACTATTTCGTGATTTTTGTCTACAGCACTCAATTTCAAAGCAATTACTTAGCTACTTCACTAGGTATGTTCTACACATTATAATAGCATATTCCAAGTGAAACTAAACAAAAATATTGAGAGATGGTGAAGATCGTGTTTTCAGCGTGACGCCTGCAAAAATCACGATTCAGTGTCACCTGCCGTGGCTGCCGATGTCGGACATTAAATTTAACAGTGTGTAGCTGCAATCCATGAACAGGTGCACGCTGGGCATTTAACTGGGTTCGTGGCCAGACATTGCCGAGGCAAGCTATTGGTGTTTACTGATCCTGACTATGAGGACATCCAGTGACCATATTTTTTCGCTCAACACACACATCCGGCAAGACAATCCTTTGATGTAGCAATAATAAATATCTACCTCATACATTCCCTCAATAATATTTTACACAACAGTAATGATTTGTATTTAGCTCTCTATTTCTCCATACATACTATAGCTTGCAGGTTTACCACTAGCTAGTATAGCATCCCAATCAATTACAATTACTGTCAAAGTTCACGAGCTGTCGAACGGGCTGTAAATTCGGCAAGTGTGACTGTCCGTTACTATTAGTGACATGAGTGTGACTCACGAAATAGTGGACCGTCACGAAACGAGCGTAATGGATAGTAAGCCGTATGGGCTGAGTCATGAGGTCGGATTTGACCAGCGTCGCTAATTGATTCAACTAACCCTGAATTAATAGTATCGAGTCACGAGTAAGCAATGTCACGGTCACGGTGTTACGCGACGCGAGCGCGCCTGATTGTTGACTGCCAGATTTGTCTCTCCCCGCAAGCTCTCAAGTCTTGACGTCGTCTACAACTTTCTGTAAGTCTTTGCCACCAACTTGGACGATGTCAATGCGCCAGCTACCTTGTATGTATTCACCGCACCTAGTCTAGTGCTTCCCTCATTGACGTGTATCAGTACGAGTGCTTTACACAGTCAACAGCTCTCCTCAATACATTCTTGCCCGATCTCCATCTTCTGTGCAGGTTACTCTTTTGCCCATCTCCATCTGCTGCGAATGCCCAGTATGGCTTAGCACCGCTCAAGCATGCCTCAATGCTATCTGCAACTCAAGGTATGTGTTCTCGTATGATTTTCATTCCGTGGACCCACTGCTTGGCAGCCCAGAGCTTCTCCTGGATAATTCTAGAGACTTTTCTATCTACGTACTGGACCCATTAGAGTCGCAAACTATGCCAGCCCCTGTAGATTTTTCCCAACCGAACGCGGCGTCTATTCCAGTGTCGCAAGCAGCCCAACCCCGAGGAGTGGCCGTTGCGCTGGGGCTGATGTCGTGGGCGCTCACAACGGACGAATCAGACAGTGTAACTGTCACTGGTACTATTATAACGCTTGGAACGGGCCTTGATGCTCTCGAAGTGGTCTTTGCTCTCCGAGAGGTGATTGTTTGCAATTTTCGTTACGTCCGATCCTGACCAATAGTGCTATCAGACTAAACACATCAAAAAATCTCACCTCTCTGATGC
>JABCPU010000726.1:0-28401 GCA_016800925.1 Suillus spraguei | reverse complement strand
AAAGGAGGAGAAATCTGGACCGATATGCTTGTGAATGAGACCGCTAATGGTTTTGGCCAAAGTGTTCTCTTGATCAGAAGCTAGGAATAGAAGAGATATGTATATACCCCAAGTTCATATTGTCGTACCGATCCAATAAGGTACCAGTTGGGAGATTGAATGCAAGTAGAAAGGGCAGCGCCTATACCAGATCCAGTGCAGAGACATACTCCACGCTTGTAAAGGCTTGACGTGTTTATAGATGCCAGCGTACTGAAAAACAATTATTGGCAATCTGATCGGAAAAAAATTGCTTTGGTTATTTTTACCTTCAGCTCACGAGTCCAGATCATTCTCGGCGGGTCGCTGACAAGGTTCTTAGTGAAATCACCCTTCACACCACAAACCAGGTAGTGATATTCTGCATGAACACCCTCGCTACAAAAGGGTTAATAGTATCGGCATGGTGACGAACTGGAGACCCACGAGATGGTACCGAAAGCATGATATTCTTTGACAGCCGAGCGACTGATACGAGCGAAAAGGCCTTGTTGCATACCACGCTCGAAGCGGAGAACAGCGACTTTTGGAGAAGGCAACTCAATGTCAACCTTAACGTGTCTCGTACAAATCCAAGGTAGGACAATACTAAAACTGCTGTGAGAAGAACGATTAAGAAGGCACATAAAGTAGTACTCACAAGATGGACATTGTGACCGTGTACCAGAAGGCCTGCTGTTGGACGACGTGTTTCCCAACGTGATCGAACTTTCCGTCTGCAGTATCATAGGCATTGGTCAAGATAGTGTATACCCCTTCAAAAATTAGCACAATCGTAATACTTTCTACGTAAAGTTGAACACACAGGTCATGCACAGAGAAGCCCATCCAAAGCAACGGTGATTCCGCTCGAACACACTAGGTTACCAATGTAAGAATGCTGTAATGAATGACCGAATATAATGCTCACTTGTGGTGCGTGTTACGGACCCACGGAAGACCAGCACACATCGTGATTAACAACATAACTGAGGTGATGACACCGAATGCAAGTATAGAATCGTTGAGCGTATACTTCGCCTTGAATTGATGCACGACCGTGATAATTATCCAAGCTATGCCGGATATTGCACATCCGCTGTGGATACCACCAATATGCTGTATAGAAGCATCAGCTCCCTGAAACCGTCATTTAGAGTTTAAACTGACCTGTAAAGTAGAGGTACATGCAAGGTGGAACCATAGAGGAGTCCACTATGATAGAAAACACATTAACGGTAATTGAAACGTTGAAAATGCATGGTACGAACCTTGGCGAAGAAGGTGTTGACGAACAAATACAAGCAACGTCCGAATATCTCGTTGCGTACAAGAACCGCAACGTTCAAATTACCGGCAACCAAAGCACCCGGATATTTTGCGGCGTATGGCCATTTTCCAGCTATCGCAAAGCCAATTCCAATGAGATTGACTATGAATACGACAGTGAAAAATCGCCTTGGTAAATTAGAAGGGTGAGTATTCGACCACATGTATTATCGGATAACACTATACCTATAAGTATTGTACCAGATTACACAGAGCACCCACAAGGGTGTACTCTTCTTTGCGAGTTTTGTAGGTGCTAGCGGTGGCCTTGTAACGTTTGAAGGAGTAACAAGCACATCTTTCTTAGAAAAAGACTGCACAGCAAGCACCCGGGCCTCTATGCTCGATGCCTTCTTCTCATCCTTGGCGAGATCGATGAGTTGAGTCGGAGGAGAGCGGCTGACATCCAGCACCCCTTTCTCTGCAACATCGTTGTAAGCTAAGGCAAGTTTTGTGGACATTAGGTGCTCCGAAGTCGCGAAGAGAAACTACCCGCTGGGCTTAGAGAAATATGAAGCGCAAAGTTTCAGACACTCCGATCAAATTTTTTTATCGTCTTATCATCTCGAGACGGCAGGTCCTTTCCAAGAAGATAGCTTGTGAGAGAGACTATCTAGGCTATGATTCTAAATGAGTACTGGTCGCATAGATTGCTGCACGTCGGGTCATTCATTCGATAACTAGTATGGTATGGACTAATCCACCTGAACCTTAGTAATGACGGTATTGCTAAACTTGGTCAGGCATAGCAGTATCATGTTTTTTATTGGTAATTGACAGGCGGAGTATGATAGAGTGGAACTAAGGACGGAGTCTAGGAAATAGATAACATAAGTGAGGGACAGCGTGCAAGGAAACATAAATGGTTATCTAAGCTAACCGAGGCACGAGGTTAGCAAAGATTTTAGTCTACGTGCGAATAAGCGAGGTGGCGCAGCGCTTCTTGCTCCTGCCCACCTCGCAGCACACCTTAGTTCTCTAAGCGTTGGCCTTTAGTCTACGTCTTTTGTGTTCCGGAACGTTATTTCAGACGTATGGAAGACCCCAACGAAGCAGAAAGGCCTGACTATATACTGAAGAACACCAAGCTGCTAGACAGCAGTTAGTAGACGAAGGTCTTACCAACGAACAAGCAGCCCGCTCTCTAGCGGCCCTATGGACGCTTAGCAACAACGCAGCCAAGGAGCGTTGGGGCACTTAGACAATACCATCTAAGAGACATGCGCCCGGGCAATGAAGCAGCAGATGAGCAGGCGAAAGAGGCAGCGATAGGGAAATCATCGGGAACGAACGAACTCCCGAAATCCTTGCTAACAAAACATGGCGAAACCAAGGAACTGCCACGTAGTAAGTCAGCGATCAAACAGACATTACCACCGCAGAATAAAGGACGAGGCGACGGAAATAGCAAACAACTCACCAAGGTTCACCGCCCTGCGCACCATAGACCAGTCAGCTCCTTCCAACAAATTCGCCGCAAAAACCGCATTGTTACCAAGGAAGCACAGCTCGCTTCTCTTTCAGCTCAGAATGGGTCATATAGTGCTCAACAAGCACCTACACCGGATATCGAAGAGCCAATCAGCCAAGTGCGAAAACTGCAACGTGCACGAGGAAACAGTACATCATTTCCTACTAGTATGCCCCACCTTCACCAGACAGAGAGACGCCATGCGTCTAGAAGTAGGCCCGCGCAAATACAACATCAAGCACTTGCTCAATGATACTCAAGGAATGAGAGCGACCCTGAAATACATCGCACGTACAAGACACTTCGAGCAGACTTTCGGAGATGTTACCCCCCCAAGGAAAAAGAGGAAAGGAGAGAATAATAGAATGAAACCAAACCCAAACATAACTGCTTGTTACAGTTGTACATGCCCCTATTCATTTTCCCTTTATTTCCTTACTTGTATATCATGTCACATGACTTCGACTCATATGCTCAACGCATCTGTACAACACATGCCTTCCTTATTAGGATACACAGTTACATTCTCACGGTTACCTGGTCTGTGCGCACATATCTACCTATATAAGCACAGTGTACTTGTAGTAGATTCCTTACTTTAATCTTACTGGGTTTTACCTGGAACTTCCTTCGCTTAGGTCCCCAACCTAAGTCGTCCTTGAATCGTCTCTAAGTCTAAGCACTCCTTAGTCTTAGTCTCTATTCTTGTAAAGAACCTCTTGGACTTATCCTTGAGGCCAGACCCTTGATCATACTCGGAACACGTTCCTTGTACTTTCACCTTGTCCTCTTTTGGGCATTGTAAGAAGCTCCCAGCAGACCGTCTGTGTCTTTTCACTGTCGCTGGTGACGCCACCCCAGTTCGTAACACCGCTTGCCTCCTCACAGGCATCACAGTTCCTGCCCACGCCGGAACCATTGTCAAGACGCTACCAAGACAAGATATATAGAGTAAATACCAAGGTACATACATGTAGGAGATGTCCAACATAGGGCTTAGCCCCAACAGACAATAAACAAGGATTCAAAAAAAAAAAAAAAAAAAGAGACATGCGCCAAAGAGAAGAGGATGACGAGGAACAACGTCAACAACTTCTCATAGAAGAACAGGACATCAGTAAACTAAAACAGCCTGTACAGAGCTGTACAGCACTGTACAGTATCCAAGCTCCCTAGCTTGGTCCCATCTGTACAGCTCTGCACAGAACCTCCCAGTGACACAGCTTGATTTAGTAAAATAAATTTGCATTTTTATAAATTCGCACTTTTGACATTTTTATTTGTCAATGCCAGGAGTTGAACTTAAGACCCAGTGAAAATCGACAATTTAGAGGTAGATAGGTAGCAATATATGTCTAAGTACTGAACGAAATAGATAGAAATCTAAATAATTTGAGATGAAAAAAATGACAAATTACACAAAATGCAAATATGAGATTCAAGATGCAAATATGAAGATGCAAATGCCAGAATGCTCAAAACTTTGCAAATTGTTGCGAGTGCACATCTGCAACATTGGCAAAGCTTAGATTAGATTTTGCAATTGAAGTTCAGGAGTAGTGGATGGCGGGTGTTAAGACCGTACTCAAAGGTAGAGAGATCCGAAGGGCTTTGGCCTCAGTTCGTGCACTGTGCCCCTTTCTCGAGTAATGCCCCTTATTTCAGGGAGAAGTTATTCGTCCAAAGATCCGGAAGGAGTTGCATGATGGATCCGGGCGTCCGAAGGTATCGGATATGATACGTCCAAAGGTTATTTGGAACGTAAGGATAGAACAAAGATTAAGGCTAGCTTCAGAACGAGTTCCTAACTAGAAACTAATGGAGGTAGACTATCCGAAGATAGAGTCGGAGATATAGACTATAGGAATCAATCCTAAGTCTCGGAAGGTGACTTTAGAGCAGAGGGTGGCTCAAGTCCGGAAGAAGCGGAATGAGCAGAATCTAAGATGATATTCGAACTAAGGTTCTACGGAGATCTACAAGTGGTTTATATACTGTAAGTATCTAAGATGGATAATCAACAAGTCCAGGACCGAGGGCTATGTACGAAGTGTAACGGAAGTCTATTAGTTAATGCACAGCGGATCAGTAAGCATGAATCGGAAATGAACACAGGAAACGGATCAGTGACACAGGACGGAAATATAAACAGCCAGAATACCAGAAACAGGAGGAATGACAAAAGGAGATAGACGCAGATATACACAAGGGAGTTAAGGTGCGAGAAGTGAGCACATTCGGATGGGTGGTACGGACAGGATCTGTGGACCGGACGGAAATGGAATCGATCGGATCTGATCGGATATGGTTGGATCTGGGATTAGAAGTATGGTATATGACAGCGGGACTGGTGGGATTGGCGGGCGAGGCACAGTGAGCAGCGATACCCTACACCCTCCCCTGATGATAGCGATACCATCCTAACCCTAGCGGTACCCATAGATATCCTCATTTGTCTGTATTAGTTGTATATCAATATGTTTTTTGATTCAAATTGAGTGATAATTCATATGTAAATGCCTATCTAGAAATCTAAAGCCATTGAGAATCCTATCTAAACGTTAAAAACTTGTCTCAGTCTCTATCTTTCTGCATCTCGAAAAGTCACAATTTGATGAATGACAAGTTTCAGTCAATAGGCTTAGCACTTTTGTCCTAATAATGAATTAATAAGCTTTAATGCATACTAAGGTTTAGTGTTTGAAGTTAAACCAAAGAAAAAGACTTGATGAACATTTTGTAAATACTTAGGCTTAGCTTAGTGTTGATGTTCAACCAAAGAAAAGACTTCATGAAATATATGCTGTGAGTTCTGTGGCATTGTGGCACTGGAATACTGGGTATTTTGTGAGTCTGTGGCACACTGTGAGAATTGTGGCTCTGTGGTTCTGGGATCTGGTGATTCTGTGGTGTCTGTGACACTGTGAGGGTCTGTGGGAGAAGTTGTAGTTTGCTGATGGAAGCTGCACACCGAGAAGATAGGAAGAAGAATAAGAAAAAATATGCGCCTCTTGTACGTGGAAAAGTTCCTTCTGACCCCACCATCATTCCCACTCAGTACGCAACACGCAAACTGAAAGCAGGTGACTACTGTGAACTCCATTACTTCACTAACAGAGGATTAGAAGACGCAAAAGTATCTAACTTAATAGCAGAACCTGACACCTTGGTCATGCTTCCATCCGCAGATGGCTTACACTCTTGGATCCCAGCTGCAGCTGTGAAAGACCCAAAAGCAGCGCCCATCATCAAAGATGAAAATCTGTCATGGGAGGAGTTCAATGAAGCAGCCCCACACATGCTCACAATGATGAGGCTTCATGACTGGCCTGAAGAACAAGTAGCGATGCACATACAGTTCTGATGCACTACAGTTGCATCGCTGGCGTCACACCTCAGACTTTCTCAAACAAAGAACTCTACTACTCTACCAATCTCAACAGCATCATCATTGGCATTTAACTATTGGGTCAACGCAAAGCTGGAGTCTTGAGGAACTTGATCAAGACTTAATCTTTGAAGTGAGAGAAGAATTTTTTAATGAGAAAAGAGAAAAAGAGACCGCAGCAGCCATTCAGGTCTGCATTGTTTCATTTCACTCATTTATTAAATGCACTCACTAGTCTCCTTGTATCCTTTACTCACCTCGATATCCTTGGAATTGAAAACCTTTTGTTTTATTGACTTCGTCTCGACTGTCAGCCATCATGTGCCGACAATGAACCCTCCCTTTTGCCTTGGCCAATCACTGGCATCACTCAATGAATCATACATGGATATCGCATCCAAACCAATGTCAAACATCACATTTCGCACACAATGGGTCATTGAATCATTCATGACGCCACCTGGGTGGTCATCATCCCCTCACATCGCTATTGCTTTAAATGCATTGCAAATACTGCAGCAAGCAGCAGCGAGCTTTGTAACATCCAACCAGAACCTACTGCATCCTCAACATGTGGGACAAGCACAGCTACCCACTCCATCACAGAAGCGTTCTCACACCCCGTTCGAGGAGTTGGCAAGCAAAAAGGTACAAACCTCATGCCCTCCAGGTACTGCAGATCTGTTACCTTGCTGTGCAGTATGCCTTGGAAGGCACCCCCACCAAACTGTTGAGTGCTCAGCCACACAAACCTGGGACAAACAATTTGAAACCTTTGCGGAATGAATCTGCAAGGGTCTTTGGACAAAAGATGGGAAACAAATCTGCACGGGCTGGCAATATGAAGAAGGGTGTACCACCCCAAAACGCGATGCCTGCCACATCTGTTCAGGATGTGGAGCAGCCACACATGGTGCCCAAAAGTGTCCTAGAGCGCAGAAAGCTGTCGCCACTGACCCCATATAAAGCCGAGGCTTGGGAACAAGAGCTGCGCAATGCAGGAGCTCTTGAGCACTTCATCAAGATCCCTGAAGGTCAGGTTTCAGAATAGATTTTCCTTCTATCTCAAATGTACAAGCTCCACCAAATAGAGATTTGATTTCTGTTGTAAAGATACAACCTAACCTGGGCTGTAGATAAACTACCTTCTAAGTTAGTATGTGTGGTCTTGTGCTCTGTCTAGTCTGCTTCACTTGTTAAACAAGAGTGTTCGACCCTAAAGGGGGATGCCTGTTAGTATAGTCTAATCCAAGCAGTCAGCGATGATGCTGCCGGAACTAGCATCATATGTAGCGGTGCTACTGTGATTGAGATAATGCTTGTAAGTGTAGCGTTGAGTGAGCGATAATGAGCGTTAAAGTCAGTGGTTGCGGTAAAGTGCGAGCGGTGCAAAGAAACAGTAAAGATGTCCGCGGTACTCTCAGTGGTAGAGTAGTCGTGAGCATGAAGTCCAGTCAGAACAGGGGTCAAGAATCTAGCAGTGTGCCAGTGGTAACAGTGAATGAGCGAAATCAATTAACGAGCGGTAAGGAACTTTAAAGACTAAGTCTACTACTGGGTAGATCCAGAGCTAGACACTAATCCTTACCTATAGTACAGTGAAAATAAGGTGCTGTATCATGCAGGGTATGCGGTGCTTATATCCTAAATCATATGTACTCAGAATGCATTAGGCGAGATCAGTAGCGCTCAAGTACAGTAACCGCTGTATGTAAACGTAGCACGAGGCGGCTGCAGCACAAGGCAATATGTAATAAGGCTTGCCGTGGAATCAGTGATAATGAACATAAAACAAGCTACGCACCAAATGGAGCTATGCGGATGCGGCAAGGACATGGAAGGACATCGGTATGTGGAACGTGGTGCGGCAGTCGGTATGGTGTGAAGATACAACCTAACCTGGGCTGTAGATAAACTACCTCCTAAGTTAGTATGTGTGGTCTTGCGCTCCATCTAGTCTGCTTCACTTGTTAAACAAGAGTGTTCGACCCTAAAGGGGGATGCCTGTTAGTATGGTCAAGTTCAAGTCAAACCAATGTGCAAATATAGTGTCAGAGTAGCAGTAAGTTGCCGCGGTCAGCAGTGATGCCACTGGAACTAGTGTTGTTGGTAGCGGTACTAGCATCGTAGTAATAAAGCCTGTAGATGTAGTGTCGAGCAAGCGGTGACAAGCGATGATATCTGCGGTAGTGGTAAGGTTGCGAGTGGTGCAGAGAAACAGTAAAGAAGTCCGCGGTACTTTCAGCGGTAAAGTAGCGGTGTGCAAGAAGTTTCAGTCAAAATAGGGGCCAAGGATCTAGCGGTATGCCAGTGGTAATGGTGAACGAGCAAAATCAATCAACGAGCTTTAAAGACTAAGTCTACTACTGGGTAGATCCAGAGCTAGACACTAATCCTGACCTATAGTACGTTCAATGGGGTACAAATCAGGTGCTGTATCGTGCGGGGTACGCAGTGCTTATATCCTAAATGTATGTACTCGGAATGCTCTAGGCAAGATCAGTAGCACTCGAGTGCAGTAACTGCCATATGTAAATGTAGCGCAAGGCAGCTGTGGTACGAGGCGACATGTAATAAGACTTGCCATGGAATCAGTGATAACGAACATAAAACAAACTATGCACCAAATGGAGCTATGCAGACACGGCAAGGACATGGAAGGACATCAGTATGTGAAATGTGGTGCAGCAGTTGGTACGGTGTGTGGTAAGCATGGAATGCCACCGGCAATGCTAAAGGAGTAAGACGGCCTTTGGACTGGTGGAGATTCCTATAGACGTGAGACGTGCGCCAAAAGATAGGGTTTTAAGGCCAGCGCTAATATGTTCGTTACACCGAGTTTTCAAACAAGTTTGAAAGTATCATTAAGAAAGAACTAGACAAAGGGCATTATGTTGGGCTTTCTCGGCCAAAGAGCTAGAACATCTAATTGGGCCATTCCAGTCATCGCCTCTGTCCATTATCCCTAACTAGGCAAGCCAGGGAAGTTCAGTAGTACTTAGTAGCAATCCATAAGTGGCAAAAATGACATATGCACGTACTGCAAGATGTTCAGGAACTTTATGGCAAGTTATTACATGCATCCGCAGCAGCTCCCTGAGGCCGAGCATATTTAACAAGCCTTGAGGAAATGATCTTGTACTGTGGGAAAAAACCTTTCTTTCCACATTGAGCAGGTGAACACGTCTCAAATGACCTAGACTGGTGATCCCTACTACTTCAATCAGGTGGCATCTCATGCCCCATCTACCCAACAGCTAAACTCTAGCTTTCTCAGATGTGAGCTCAGGCATTGGTTTAGGCATAGTCATTGGCAAACACTGGAGAGCCTGGAGACTGATACCAGGCTGGAAGACAAGAGATGGAAAGAGAGACATCAGATGGGCAGAGGCCATCGCTTTCAAGTTGCTCATATACATGATTGCTTCCATATCTGACATCGGCAGGCATGTCCTTGTTTACGGAGACAACACAGGAGTTGTTGAGGGATGGTGGAACCGCAGACACCGAAATCATGCTGTCAATGGAGTTTTTTTGCAGAATCAACGAATTCATTCACAATCTACCCTGCTGTGACAGACAAACTCAGGCTGGGCTTGAAAAAGTAGTTTTTGCATGGTGTCTCATACTTGGACTTTCCTTACCTTAGGTTCGCACTTTTGATGATTACATAAGCACCTTACCTTTTACTCTTTGCACCACCAAGGATTCTACTTAGTTCCAGTACTGATAGCTCCTCTTTTGATTGAGTTCCTGGGCAGCTTACCATAGCTCCTCACTCATTTGAGTTCTTGTGTAGCTTTTCTCTCTGCAGCTTTTCTAGTTTGGCAGCTTTCATAGCTCACTAGTCAGCTCCTGGATACCTAGTTTTCAGAAGTCAACATTACCACTGTCTTTGACTGTTCTCTCTCTCCTTCCCTTGAGTTTTGGCTAGTCAGAAGCCCTTTGGGCTGAACATACTGCTCCCTGCTTCTTATACCTGTCCCCCCAGGCAGGATTGTTTCTCTACACTGCCCTTTCAATGTCACCATGGCATACATTGCAAGTGTTCACAACACAGCAGATAAACCATCCAGGGGGTATATGGCCCAGCAGAACTTCTTCTTCCCCCAATCCATCTTCCCACAGAACTTGACAGTTTCCTCATTGATGCCACAGAGCCTCTATCAGCCACCGAACTACATCTCCTGCATAATGGGAGCTACTCTGCTCCCGCTGCAAAGCTCATCAATCGGGAACTTGTCAGACAACAAGCTGCAGAGAGAGCGAGAGTCAGTAGGGCCGAAGAAGAACTCTTCATCAACAGAGAGCTCCAAGAAGTTTAGCAACACAGAGACTTCATGTTTTGGAGCCCCCTAACAGGCACCAACAGCCTATCTACTGCTATGCCCGCTCAATACAAGCCGAACCTAACACCAAAACTGTCAGCACTTTGCCCTCACTGCCTAGCGCAAGATTGCTTAAGACTATGGGTACCGGTGTAAAGATACAATCTAGCCTGGGCTGTAGATGAACCACAGTATGCGAGTCTTGCGCTCTACTTAGTCTGCTTCACTTGAGAAAGCAAGAACGTTCAACCCTAAAGGGAATGCTAAGTTAATATAGTTTGATATTGCCCAACCTGTGGTGCGAGAATGCCGTCGGAGGTAGCGAGATGCTAGCGGCGACCTCTGGTCCATGAGAAACTTGCAGTAAAACTAGCGGTAAGCGTGGGAATGCAGTAGGCAAGTGGTAGCATGAACAGTCAAACTGCGGTAAGCGTGAGAAAGCGGTAGTGCTAGCAGTGAAGCACAGGAAAGCGGTAAAGAGCGGTAGTGCATGCAGCAGTAAAGCAATTCTTAGAGAGACAGTGACTTCGGTAAAGGACTTTATTCAGTAGAGACAGTAGTGGTGACTATTCCTAAGTACTGTGTGTACTATAGGAGGGAAGTAAGGAATGAGTACAGGTACCTAGGAATTTTATACTAAGGAATAGCGGCGAGACTGGATGGACATAGGACGGACAGTAAATCTTGCTTGAGGATGCCAAATGGGTTCACAGAGATTGCCGAAGATCACCGCTTTGCAGCAAAGTTGCTGTAGTACAGCTGCTAAGCTGCAATGAGGCTTCCGGAGTGTGGAATGATACCGTTAGATGGGGGTAACACATGGTAAAGTGTCACGGCAAGGGATGGTGAAGCTGAAAGGTAAGGATAATGATAGCCGTGTGATACCTATAAAAAATGTGCCATTTCAAGCTCAGCGTGAGTTTGTTCATCACAGCGGTGTTGGAGAGATATTGCCCATTGCTTAAGGAGCATCTGAATGTTAGCACAGCTGTTGTCAATCCAAATGCAAGAGGACAGAGAAACAACATTCTGGCTTGGTTCTGGTGCATGGATGTGGAGAAGGATGCTAATAGCAGTGACTGGTTAAATAAATGTGAGTTCCTCATGCAGTGCCTTTCCTTGGTGCTCACAATGTTACAGTTTACCGTGTGCACTGGCTCTGTGCAAAGGCTTTGAAAGACCATTGGTCAGAAGAGTATCTGCTGGTGCAGCATGAGATGAAATGGACTTGTGATTTCTTCTTGCACAAAGCAGAACAATGGATCCAGCTGGCTACCATCACAAAGGATGCCGAGCAAGTCAGACATGTTGCCTACACAGTGTGGCAGTGCAAAATGTATCAGCAGCTGCATCAAGATGCCATGGATTCATTTAAAAGGGTTTGGCACATGTAAAATTAGCATGGTATGAGCTATAGACTATTGATAATTCCAAATGTTTATATCATATATGACACTGGCACAGAATGTTGTGGTGCAGGGATAATGCTACATGGTGAATGCCCTGACAGAAATTTTATCAAATTTTTATAGCTTGTGAAGGATGTGGACTTTGTACAAACAATAACAGTATATGAGCACTGTATGGTGTGTGGCAACACATATACAATGTAGCAGCATGATATACCATTGCATTGCGGCAATTTATATTATCAAACTGAACAGAAATTCCATCAATTAGTTATAGTTTGTGGTTCAATCTTGGGCTTCTTTGCTACTCTCTCTTTGTCAATTAGATGTTCTTCATCCTCTATTACCCAAGGGATATTTATGCTTGAGCTCAGTGAGGTAGGCAGCGTTGATCTAAAAGCTATGTGTCTTGTGGCATTGCCAGTGAATGTCTACACATCATTGCTGGTACAAGTATTTGTATTCACATCAAGTTCGATCTTGGGCTTCTTTGCTATTCTCTGTCAATCAGAAGTTCTTCATCCTCTTTAGTGTCTGAGGGAAATTTGTAGGTATGCGGCATTACCAGTGACTGGAAACTTCTCATTGCCGGTAGAAGAATACATTAGGTTTGATCTTGGGCTTCTTTTCTACTTTCTCTTTGTCAATCAGATGTTCTTCATCCTCTTTATTACCCAAGGGATATTTATGCTTGAGCTCAGCGAGGTAGGTGGCATTAATCTAAAAGTTATTTGTGTTGTGGCATTGCCGATGAATGTCTGGAAACTTCTCATTGCCAGTACAATGATACATTAGGTTTGATCCTAGGCTTCATTGCTACTCTCTTTGTCAATTAGAAGTTCTTCATCCTCTTTAGTACCCAATGAAGGAAATTTGTGTGTGATGTAGGTGGCATTGATCTTGAAGCTATTTGTGTTGCAGTGGTGCCAGTGAATGTCTATAGAAACTTACCATTGCCGGTACAAAGATTCACTTGTATTTTCATGGTGCAGCAAATTGAGTGAATCATATACAAATTTATCTGGACTATTCTATCACAACTCTTCCTCCCATTTTAAATACTTCACTAGGTGTTCTGTTGTGGTGATTGCAGCGTGAACATCTATGCCCAATGCAGTCTCCATTCTCAACATTGATGCTGCCATAAGCCTAGCCTCAATGACTTTGTTCTCCAGCATGGTCGCAATGTATTCCCCTTCTTGCTGGGCTCGGGCCTAAATGGTAGCCAACTGCTGTGCTACTGGTGTTGATTTTGGCTTCACCAATGTTGCTGGTGTTACCAACAAATGTCCTTCTGGCTAAATTGAACATTAAACATGGAGGCAGTGTCAGTAAATATGAAACACTGACCAATTGTGCAAAATGATCTGCAACCATCTTCTTGATTTCATTGTGGTTTTGGAAAGTACTTGTGAAGTGCCTATAGTCTAAGATGTTGAAGGTGAACGTCCACCATGCCAAGGGGTATGTATTTACCACTCAACCTGTAACCCAAGCACCAGATGGCACTGGTGGAATTTTCATGAATGCCTGATACAGCTGCTGATTGTTCAAGAGCTCCACTTGGCTCATACCAAGCATGCTGGTGAATAAACGAAGATTCTGGGATAGCGGTGTGAAGATACAATATAGCCTGGGCTGTAGATAACCCACAGTCTAAGCTAGTATGCGAGTCTAGTGCTCTGCCTAGTCTGCTTCACTTGTGAGGCAAGAACGTTCGACCCTAAAGGAAATGCTAGTTAGTATAGCTCAACAATACCCAACCTGAGGTGCAAGAATGCTGTCGGAGGCAGTGAGATGCTAGCGGTGACCTCCGGTCCATGGGAAACTTGCGGTAATACTAGCGGTAAGTGTGGGAAAGCAGTAGACAAGCGGTAGTGCAAGCGATAAAACTGTGGTAGTACAAGTGGTAAAACTGCAGTAAAGTGTGGGAACTTCTGCAGTAAAACAAGCAGTGAAGCGTGGGAAAGCGGTAAAGAGCGGTGGTGCATGCAGTGGTAAAGCAATTCTTAGAGACAGTGACTTCAGTAAAAGACTTTATTCCATAAGAGACAGTAGTGGTGACTATTCCTAAGTACTGTGTGTACTATAGGAGGGAAGTAAGGAATGAGTACAGGTACCTAGGAATTTTATACAAAAGAATAGCTATGGAGACAGAAGGGATAGGATAAACACACAGCAGACATGTAATAAGACTGCACTTCAGTTTACAAAACATAACGTACTAGTCAGACTGGATGGACATTGGACGGATGGTGAATCTTGCTTGAGGATGCCAAGTGGGTTTGCAGAGATTGCCAAAGATCACCACTTCATGGGAAAGTTCCATAGTACAGCTGCTAGGCTGCAACGAGGCTTCTGGAGTGCGGAACAATACCATTAGATAGGGGTCATGCATGGTAAAGTAGGACAGTGAAGCCGAAAAGTAAGGATAATGTTTGCTGGTTGACACCTATATGAAAATGTGCTGTTTTAAGCTCAGCATGAGTTTGCTCGTCACAGTGGTGGGCTCATGTTGAGGCCCTCACAAAAGGCCATCCAAGGCAAGATGAAGACCTTGTTGGCGATCCATTAGTCCATATCCCGGTGAGAAGGAAACCATCATACCTCTCCCTTCCACATTATGTACCTACTCACAAAATGATGAATCTTCGCTGATCTAACAAGATTACTTTGTCCCAGTGCCATCCTGATGGCAAGAAACTGTGATGCAGCATACTCAAAGATGTTTGCCATGTCGGCAAGGTCAAATGTGGCATGGTTGCTGGTAGCACGCACATGCTCAGTAAGATGCACAGCGTCTGACCTGACTCATATGATGGTAATGACAATATCATGCTGAATTTATGATTTGATTGAAATCAGAGTTTAAAGGACAGTGGACATGGGTCTTTTGGGACAGCTGTTTCAGTGAACAAGGACAGGGTTTTGTATCTATTACATAATGTACCTATCAATGTGTTGGTGCCAGGTTTTGCCAAGCAATGAAGATTTGTATTAGCATCCTGATGCAGTTTATTACATCATATTTATGAAATTGGTGGCAGCAAGAGTGATGCAAAATGTGATTTCAGCATGCTGACTGAAGATTGTCCTTTGTAACAACTGTCTTCATTGTTTGCTGAGGCCATATGGACAATGTCACTTCTGCATACACCATTATGTGCTGTGGCTGCTGTTAGTGACCTAGCCAGGCACTAAGGAACTTGAATGGTGTCTGCAATGGTGTTAAGACCGTTGTAAAGATACAACCTAACCTGGGCTGTAGATAAACTACTGCCTAAGTTAGTATGTGAGTCTTGCGCTCCGTCTAGTCTGCTTCACTTGTGAAAACAAGAGCATTTGACCCTAAAGGGGAATGCCTATTGAGCCCCTTCAGTGACAAACTCCGTACTATACGGGTCACCCGACCCACATAATATCCCGTCAAAGACGGGCCAGCGGACCATGGGCCGAGGTTATGTATATCCTCGATGTTGACGGATGGGCCGGGGGGAAAATTATTTCCGATGGAGACGGGTGGGCCGGGAGACTTGTATTTTCGGGAGAGACGGGTGGGCCGAGGGAAACATGATTTCTGATGTTGACAGATGGGCCAGGGGGATATCATCCCCAACAGAGATGGGTGGGCCCATCTGGGTAGTATGTAGAGTAGGATATTATAGACAGCTGGGCTGAAGAGAGATGCAAGGCAAATATTATTGCATAGACGGGTGGGCCGAGGTAAGAGAATATTACATATACAGGTGGGCCGAGGTGAGAGAATATTACATATACGGGTGGGCCGAGGTGAGAGAATATTACATATACGGGTAGGCCGACGTGGGGTGTATTACATAGACAGGTGGGCTGAGGGTGCAGTAAAATATTTATTGCATAGACGGGTGGGCTGACATGGGGGAATTTTACATAGACGGGTGGGCCGAGGTAAAATATATTACATATACGGGTGGGCCTAGATATGTATCATAAAGACGTACAGCTGATGTAGCCACCAGAGAATCAAACACATAGGATACATGCACCCTATGAGTGCATATACCTACCATCGACCACCAAAATCTAAACCCTGAAGCACGAAAACCTGAATTCATCATGTCTGACATTCATCGATAATTGAGGTGCCGGGTGCCAGGTGCCAAGTCCCGAATCCAGGAACTCGAAACTGGAGATTCAAACTAGAGATTTCCTGAATTCCGGATACCCGGACACCCGAAACACAACACACAAGGTGAAAGATTTAAAGTCCATGTGTGGAGTCATCTAGTGCCGAGTGCCGGGTGCAGGTGCAGAGTACCGAAACTAGAAACTAGAAACTCGAGATTTGAGACAAAACAGACATCTACCAAAAATGTGTGGATCAAAGTTTTGTTGTTGCCTGACATGTGTCTGAGTCCCGAGGACCGAACCCCGAAATTGTAGACTACCAGATTTCGGGATTCGGGGTTCGGCACTCGAGATTCAAGATTTGAGATGAAAAAGATATCTACCAAAAATGTGTGGATCAAAGTCATTTTATTGCCTAACATTGTTTTCGGTCTCAAGTGCAAAAGCCCGAGTACCGAACCGCAAACCCCTAAATAGTAGACTACCAGATTTCGGAGTTCGGAGTTCGGCACTTAGAATGTGTGGATCAATAGGTGTCTATTGCCTCACATTGTTCTGAGTCCCGAGTCCCAAGTGCTGGGTGCCGGGGTTCAGGGTTCAGCACTGACAATATGTTGCTCAAGATCTTTCACATTATGAGTACCAAGTCCCGAGTCCCGAGTGCTGGGTGCCGGAGTTTGGGGTTCGGCACATAAAATATGTGGATCGAGGTCTTTCACATTGTTTTGACTGCCAAACCCCGAGCTCCGGCACTCAGGGTTCAGCACTCAACATGTGTAAATCAATATCATGGTATTGCCTCACATTGTGCTAACTCCCAGGTGCCGGAGTTCAGGGTTCGGCACTCAACATGTGTAAATCAATATCTGTGTATTGCCTCACATTGTTCTAACTCCCGGGTGCCGGAGTTCAGGGTTCAGCACATAAAATATGTGGATTGATATCTTTCACATTGTTATGAGTCCCGAATCCTGATCCCTGAGTGCCGGGTGCTGGAGTTTGGGGTTTGGCACTCAACATGTGTAAATCAATATCTTTGGATTGCCTCACATTGTTCTAACTCCCAGGTGCTGGGGTTCGAGGTTCGGTGTTAAAATATGTGGATCAATATCTCTCACATTGTTATGAGGCCTGAGTCCCGATTCCCGACTGCCAGGTGCCGGAGTTCAGGGTTTGGTGTCTAAATATGTGCATTGATATCTTTCACATTGTTATGAGTCCCAAGGCCCGAGTCCCAAGTGCCGGGTGCCAGAGTTTGGGGTTCGGCACTCAATATGTGTGAATCAATATCTCTGTATTGCCTCACATTGTTCTAAGTCCCGGGTGCCAGGGGTTGGGGTTCAGCACTTAAAATATGTAGATCAATATTTTTCACATGGTGATGAGTCCCGAGTCCCAGGTGCCGGCGTTCGGGGTTTGGCACTTAAGATGTATGGATTGATATGTTTCACATTGTTACCTGGCACCCAGCACAAGGTGACTCAACAGATAGGTTTTAAATTCTTTACATTTTGTGTCGAGTCCTGAGTGCCAGGTGCCGGGGTTCAGGTTCGGCACTCAAAATGTGTGAATCAATGTGAGGCAATAAAAAGACTTTGACCCACACATTTTTAGTGCTGAACCCCGAACTCTGACATCTGGTAGTCCACAATTTCGAGGTTTGGCACTCGTGATTCTGCACTCGGGACTCAGAAAAATGTGAGACAATAAAAGGAATTTGATCCACACATTTAAAACTTGAAACTCACAAAATGTATATCATGTAAATTTTCTATTTCCTTACACAGTTCACCAATTGTCAAGTAACAAGACCTGAGACCCAAATCCTGAATTCCTGGCAATGTATGAAGTGCTGAGTGCTGAGTGCCGAAGCCCGAGACCCAAAACTTGAAATTTCAAAACTCGCAAACATCTGTATCATGTACAATTTCTATTTCCTTACACAGTTCACCAAGTGTTGAGTACCAAGACCTGAGACCCAAATCCCAAATTTAGGGTTGGCAGGCTAGCTGTGGAGGTCCGGAGGTCCGGAAATATGGAGATCAGGGCCAGAGATCATAGTGGAGATGGGGTGTGAAATACGGTATGTGACAGAAACTTGCAAAAATGTATATCATGTAAAATTAGTATTCCCTAGGCCGGACCTTTGACCCTTTGTTATATTATACTTTCCGAACTTTGTCCGAACTCCAGTCTTTATCTCTGTTCACCTCCAGCTCTACCTTTGGTAGTCTTCCTCTGTTTGTTTCTACTCTGGACTTCATCCGTAGTAGCCTGTACCTTCCTTACATAATCTCCGGACCTACTCCTCCATAGTAGGGCAATACTTCCCCCCAAATCCAAAGACATTGAAAAACTTTAAAAATGATTGAGGAGCAACAGGAGGGCATCCATGATAAGATGGTCGAGATTGAACTGGATGTTGAGGTGAAGGTTAAAGGGTCTTGTGAGGAGGTGGACATAATTGCATAGTGATAGATGTATATACAATTTTTTTCAATGAATGTTACCTCTGCCAGAAGCAAATTATTGAATCACTGAGTGCCAAGTCCTGAGTGCTGAGTGCCAAAACTTGAAACCCAAAACTTGAAACTCACAAAGTGTGAACTACCGAGACGCGGGACCCAAAACCCTGGCATACAGTTTCAAGTTTCAAGTTTCAAGTTTCAAATTTTGGGGTTCAGGGTTTAGGGTTCGGGTTCCGGCACGAGGCACTTGTTACATTGCCAGGAATTCAGGATTTGGGTTCCAGGTTTTGGTACTTGACACTCGGTGAACTGTATAAGGAAATAGAAATTTTACATGATACAGATTTGTGCGAGTTTCAAGTTTCAAGTTTTGGGGTTCGAGGTCTGGCACTTGGCACTTGTTACATTGCCAGAAATTCAGGATTCGGGTCTCAGTTCTTGGTACTTGACACTCGGTGAACTGTATAAGGAAATAGAAAATTTACATCTTAGACATCTTTGCGAGTTTCAAGTTTCAAGTTGTAAGTTTCGGAGTTTGGGGGTTGTGTTCCGGCACTCGGCACTTGTTACACTGCCAGGAATTCAGGATTTGGCTCCCGGGTCTTGGTACTTGACACTTGGTGAACTGTGCAAGGAAATAGAAAATTTACATGATACAGATTTTTGCAAGTTTCAATTTTGAAGTTTGAAGTGTGAAGTTTCGGGGTTCGGGGGTCAGGTTCTGGCACTTGGCACTTGTTACACTGCCAGGAATTTGGGATTCGTGTCCCAGGTCTTGGTACTTGACACTCGGTGAACTGTGCAAGGAAATAGAAAATTTAAATGATACAGATTTTTGCAAGTTTCAATTTTGATTTTGAAGTTTGAAGTGTGAAGTTTCGGGGTTCGGGGGTCATGTTCCGGCACTCGGCACTTGTTACACTGCCAGGAATTCGGGATTCGGGTCCCGGGTCTTGGTACTTGACAGTCGGTGAACTGTGGAAGGAAATAGAAAATTTACATGATACAGCTTTTTGCAAGTTTCAATTTTGAAGTTTGAAGTTTGAAGTTTGAAGTTTCGGAGTTCGGGGGTCGGGTTCTGGCACTCGGCACTTGTTACACTGCCAGGAATTCGGGATTCGGGTCCCGGGTCTTGGTACTTGACACTCGGTGAACTGTGTAAGGAAATAGAAATTTTACATGATACAGATTTTTGCAAGTTTCAATTTTGAAGTTTGAAGTGTGAAGTTTCGGGGTTCGGGGGTCAAGTTCCGGCACTCGGCACTTGTTACACTGCCAGGAATTCGGGAATCAGGTCCCGGGTCTTGGTACTTGACACTCGGTGAACTGTGCAAGGAAATAGAAAATTTACATGATACAGATTTTTGCAAGTTTCAATTTTGAAGTTTGAAGTTTGAAGTTTGAAGTTTCGGAGTTCGGGGGTCGGGTTCCAGCACTCGGCACTTGTTACACTGCCAGGAATTCGGGATTCGGGTCCCGGGTCTTGGTACTTGACACTCGGTGAACTGTGGAAGGAAATAGAAAATTTACATGATGCAGCTTTTTGCAAGTTTCAATTTTGAAGTTTGAAGTTTGAAGTTTCGGAGTTCGGGGGTTGTGTTCCAGCACTCGGCACTTGTTACACTGCCAGGAATTCGGGATTCGGGTCCCAGGTCTTGGTACTTGACACTCAGTGAACTGTGTAAGGAAATAGAAATTTTACATGATACAGATTTTTGCAAGTTTCAATTTTGAAGTTTGAAGTGTGAAGTTTCGGGGTTCGGGGGTCAGGTTCCGGCACTTGGCACTTGTTACACTGCCAGGAATTCGGGATTCGGGTCCCGGGTCTTGGTACTTGACACTCGGTGAACTTTGCAAGGAAATAGAAATTTTACATGATACAGATTTTTGCAAGTTTCAATTTTGAAGTTTGAAGTGTGAAGTTTCGGGATTCAAGGGTCAAGTTCCGGCACTTGGCACTTGTTACACTGCCAGGAATTCGGGATTCGGGTCCCGGGTCTTGGTACTTGACACTCGGTGAACTTTGCAAGGAAATAGAAATTTTACATGATACAGATTTTTGCAAGTTTCAATTTTGAAGTTTGAAGTGTGAAGTTTCGGGATTCGGGGGTCAAGTTCCGGCACTTGGCACTTGTTACACTGCCAGGAATTCGGGATTCGGGTCCCGGGTCTTGGTACTTGACACTCGGTGAACTTTGCAAGGAAATAGAAATTTTACATGATACAGATTTTGCAAGTTTCAATTTTGAAGTTTGAAGTGTGAAGTTTCGGGGTTCGGGGCTCAGGTGCCGGCACTCGGCACTTGTTATATAGCCAGGAATTCAGGATTTGGGTCCCAGGTCTTGGTACTTGACACTCGGTGAACTGTGTAAGGAAATAGACATTTTACATGATACACATTTTTGTGAGTTCCAAGTTCCAAGTTTTAAGTTTCGAGGTTCTGGGTTCGGGTTCCGGCACTTGGCACTTGTTACATTGCCAAGGATTCATGATTTGGGTCCTGGGTCTTGGTACTTGACACTTGGTGAACTGTGTGAGGAAATAGGCATTTTACATGATATACATTTTTGCAAGTTTCAAGTTTTGAGTTTTGAGTTTCAGCTTTTTATTGCCTCACATTTTTCTGAGTCCCAAGTGCCAAATCCTGAGTGCCGAACCCCAGTAGTCCACAATTTCGGGGTTCGGCACTTGGGATTCAGCACTCAGGACTCAGACAAATGTCAGGCAATCAAAAGATTTGATTCACACATTTTTGGTAGATATCTTTTTTGTCTCGAATCTGTTACGGCCATGCAAAACCAGAGGCTACTCAGATGTTCCAGCTTTGCATGGGGTCTCACTGGAGTGTCATAACTAAATCATAAGGGCTTGGCCTCCGCTCGTGCGCTGTGCCCCTTATACAAGTATGTGCCCCTAATTTTGCATGAAGTCTGAGGGGGAGTTCCAGTGAAGTCCAGAGGGGAACTCCGGAGGAACTCTAGGGCTAGACTGCTCAATAGTGCGCCGACGGACTACTGGAGGATCATGGCAACCACGCAGGAACTATTTCCGGAGGACAGGAAATACAGGTAAGACTACTGGGTTAAGTCCCAAGTAGAATGGAATGGAGGACGGACTGCCAGACAAAGTCCAGGGCAAGATAGGAGGGAAGCTCCAAGGAGAAAGATGATCCACAGGATGTCAAGGGTGGGGTAGGACAGGTCCGGAGGTCCGGAGATAGGAGGTCCGGAGATAGGAGGTCTGGAAAGGGAGGAGTGGAGGAGTGTAGGAGTGGAGGACCAGAGAAGTGAAGCTCCATGGATCCAAGGGGAAGTATTTAGGACATTGATGAGGATCGGAAGTCTCAGATGTCAGAGGAGGGAAAGTCCGGACATAGTGGTGGGTGAGCTGTGCTCAGGGTGGGCTAGGATATGCATAGGGTTAGCAAGCTAGCTGCAGAGGTCTGAAGGTCCAGTCAGATGATATACAACTACCTCAGCTCCGCCATGTCTACAATTATCATACACATGGGCCCACCCGTCTATATTTTATACCACCCTCGGCCCACCCGTCTAATACAATATTTTATATAACACTCTCGGCCCAACCGTCTAATATGTGTCTGGGCCCACCCGTGTATGTGATAACAAGTACCCTTCACATACCTGTCTACCTGATACACATCTACCTTGGTACACCCATCTACATAATATCTAACTACCTCGGCCCACTCATCTACTCTACATATTCCTTGCATGGGCCCACCTGCCGTCATCAGGAATAATATTCCTCCCGGCCCATCCGTCATCAACAAGGATATTTCTACCATGGGCCCATGGTCCGCTGGCCCGTATCATACGGGATATTATGCATGTCCGCTCACTCGTATAATACGGAGATAGTTCACTGTAATATGTGGCCTATTAGTATGGTCAAGTTCAAGTCAAACTTATGTGCGAATGAAGTGTCGTGGTCAGCAGTAAGTTGCTGTGGTCAGCGATGGTGCCGCCAGAACTAGCATCATAAGTAGTGGTACTACTGTGGTCGAGATATAGTCAGAAACAGTTGTGTCAAGCAAGCGATGATATCAGCGGTAGCGGTAAGGTTGCAAGCAGTGCAAAGAAACAGTAAGGAAAGCCGTGGTACTTTCAGCGGTAAAGTAGCAGTGCGTTAGAAGTTCAGTCCAAATAACAGTCAAAAGTCCAGCGGTATGCCAGCAGTAACAGAGAACGAGCGTGATCGATTAACAAGTGATAAGGAACTTTAAAGACTACATCTACTACTGGGTGGATCCAGAGCTAAACAATAATCCTGACCTATAGTACGTGCAATGGTGTAAAATCAGGTGCTGTATCGTGTGGGGTACACAGTGCTTATATCCTAAATTGTATGTATCTGGAATACTCTAGGCAAGATCAGTAGTGCTCGAGTGTAGTAACCGCTGTATGTACACATAGCGCGAGGTGCTGTGGCACAAGGCAACATGTAATAAGACTTGCTGTGGAATCAGTGATAATGAACATAAAACAAACAATGCACCAAATGGAGCTATGTGGATGCGGCAAGGACATGGGAGGACATCAGTATGTGGAACATGGTGCGGTAGTTGGTATGGTGTGTGGTAAGCATGGGATGCCACTGGTAATGCTAAAGGGGTAAGACGGCCATGGACAAGTGGTAACTCCTGTAGATGTGAGATGAGTGTCAAAAGATAGGGTTTTAAGCCCAGCGCCAATATGTTGGTTACACCATACTCAAAGGGTAAGAGATCTGAAGGGCTTTGGCCTCAGTTCATGCACTGTGCCCCTTTCCCGAGTAATGCCCCTTATTTTAGAGGGAGGTTATATGTCTGAAGATCCAGAAGTGGTAGCATAGCGGATCCGGACATCCGAAGGTTTAAGATATGACATGTCTGAAGGTTATCTGGAATGTGGAGATGGAACGAGGATTAAGACTAGTCTCGGAATGAATTCCTTAACTAGAAACTAACAGAGGTAGACTACCTGAAGGTAGAGTCAGAAATGTAGACTGTAGGAATCAATCCTAAGTCTTGGAAGATAACTAGAGTTGGAAGTAACTTAAGTCCAGAGGAACAGAATGAGCAGAATCTAAGATGATATTTGAACTAAGGTTCTATGGAGATTTACAAGTGATTTATATACTGGAAGTACCTAGCACGGATAATCAGTGAGTCCGGGACCGAGGGCTGTGTACGATGTATAATGGAAGTCTATTAGTTAATCCACAGTGGATCAGTAAGTGCAAGTCGGAAATGAGACACAGGTAATGGATCAATAAGCGGAAGGAAATATACACAGCCAGAATATCGGAGACAGGAGGTAGATGCAGATGTCCACAAGGGAGTTAGAGTGCGAGAGGTAGGAACTTTCAGATGGGTGATCCGGACAGGATCTGTGGACTGGACGGAAGTAGGATTGATCAGATCAGATCAGATTAGAGATCAGAAGTATGGTATATGACAGTATCCCCCCTTTAGGGCCGAACCCCTGAGGCACAAGAAGCGTCGATCCTGTTAAGACCGTACTCAAAGGGAGAGAGATCCGAAGGGCTTTGGCCTCAGTTCGTGCACTGTGCCCCTTTCCCGAGTAATGCCCCTTATTTCAGGGAGAAGGTATATGTTACAGTTGTACGTGTCCCTATTCATTCTCCCTTTGTTTCCTTAATTGTATATTATGTCACATGACTCTGACTCATATGCTCAACGCATTTGTACAACACATGCCTTCCTTATTAGGATACGCAGTTACATTCTCACGGTTGCTTGGTCTGTGCGCACATATTGGCCTATTTAAGCACAGTGTACTTGTAGTAGATTCCTTACTTTAATCTTACTGGGTTTTACCTGGAATCTCCTTCGCTTAGGCCTCCAACCTAAGTCGTCTTGAATCGTCTCTAAGTCTAAGCACTCCTTAGCCTTAGTCTCTATTCTTGCAGATACCTCTTAGACTTGTCTTTGAGGCCAAACCCTTGATCGTACTCGGAACGCGTTCCTTGTACTTTCACCTCGTCCTCTTTTGGACATTGTAAGAACTCCCAGCAGACCGGCTGTGTCTTTTCACTGTCGCTGGTGACACCACCCCAGTTCGTAACAGTATATGTCCGAAGGTTATCCAGAACGTAGGAATAGAACGAGGATTAAGACTAGCTTCAGAACGAGTTCCTAACTAGAAACTAACAGAGATAGACTATAGGAATCAATCCCAAGTCTCAGAAGATGACTTAGAGTAGAAAGTGACTCAAGTCCGGAGGAAGCAGAATGAGCAGAATCTAAGATGATATTTGAACTAAGGTTCTACGGAGATCTACAAGTGGTTTATATACTGTAAGTATCTAATACAGATAATCAACAAGTCCGGGACCGAGGGCTATGTACGAAGTGTAACGGAAGTCTATTAGTTAATGCACAGCAGATCAGTAAGCATGAATCGGAAATGAACACAGGTAACGGATCAGTGACACAGGACGGAAATATACACAGCTGGAATACCAGAAACAGGAGGAATGACAAAGGAGATAGATGCAGATATACACAAGGGAGTTAAGGTGCGAGAAGTGGGCACATTCGGATGGGTGATCCGGACAGGATCTGTGGACCAGACGGAAATAGAATTGATCGGATCTGATCGGATATGGTCGGATCTGGGATTAGAAGTATGGTATATGACAGATCCGGATCAGACAAGATTAATGCGGGACGATGGAGAAGTTTGATGGTTGTAGTGCTGAGTCTGTAATCCGACAGATATATGGAGGTCAGACATCTGAAGTGATTCCTACCCCCACTTCATATCCCTGTCAACAACACTTGCTCTAAATCATGTCTGGAAAGAAATCTGATGCCCCCAAGTCTGCTGCTGATATTGTGGCAGATCTAGAGCAACAACTGACTGCTGCTAAGGCTGCAGCAGAAGCCGAGGCAGAACGGAAATGTAAGGAGGTGGAGGAGCAGAAAAGGCAGGAGCAGCTGAAGCAGATAGAGTTGGCAGAGATCTGTAGGGAGACGGAGGAAAAGAGGCGGAGAGCGCTGATTGAGGCTTGGGTGAGTGGTGTGGACTCCTTCAGATCCGGATTCTAATGGACTGTCAAGGCCAAGGCTGCTCCTGCATCCAGAGCAAAGGATGGGTACTGCTCTCATTGCATCACTAAGGACTGGATGTGTCAGTGGAGTGATGCTGAGAAGAATCCCTTGGTGAGTTGTCCGAAAATCTTTCAATCCATTGATTTTGATGTTTGTAGATCAAGTCCTGTGATATCTGCCAGAAGGACAAGGCTACTTGTCCTGGGAGGCCCGGATTTGTCAAGGGGCCCAAGGGCCAGAAGAGGCAGCGTCCTGCTGGTACTCTGTCTCTGAAGGGCAAGCACAAGCACTGTCAGCGGAGCCCAACTACGGATGTGGTGGTGTCTTGCTACTCAAGGGTCTTATATAGAACACATATACAGTGACAACACAACTTTACATGGATAAGACTTCTTGCCAGTCCTTAAGTACACAGTCTCCAACTTTTCTACTTCGTGGGAGATAATGTGCTGAGTTCTTGGGTGGGTATCTTTCAACGGTCTTTCTCTTGAAGATCTGTGTGAAAGTGCTGAGTTTGAGATTTGAAGTAGTGTTGTTTAGTAGGCATGTTTCACCCTAGTAGATCATGTTTCAACCTATGAAAGTATGTTTCAACTTTGTTGTTTTCTCTGAGTGCGTGTCTCCCCTTCCTTTAAAAGAGAGAGTCTTTAGATCTGTGTATGTAAAGCTTAGTCTGAGAGCTGTTAGATATTATATAGTCAACCCCTGTAAGGTAGTATATAATGCAGAGTAGATATAAATTTCTTAGTCTTACTTCAAGGCTAGTATGCCTGCACTTTTAGTTCTTATGGTTCTCACACAGTTGGAGACAAGAGTGTAAAGTGGGAAGCTATGATTGGTACTCTTTTTGTCTCATCTAGACAGATTCAAGAGTATGGTTGTCTAGAGTTTAGATACTATACTGAGTTACTAAATACTAGACTAATGGTTTCACTGTAATGTCATCCCTGTTGGCTCTGGACTTATTGATGCCAGATAATGATATGCTGTGAATAATTGTAATTGATGTTAGCTCTGGACTTATTGATGCCAAATAATGATAGCTCTTCATGAGAAAAACTTTCTTTGTTATCCTTGTTGCCTGTCCTGGTCTTACTATTTATTGCCAGTTGATAACAGACTAGGCAAGGATGTTTCGTGTGTCTATCAATTAACTTCAAAGGCTAAACAAAGGGCATACACTTTCTGTGGCTCACTCTCACAGTTTGAGAGAAGAGTGCAAAGTGGGAAGCTGTTATTACAGGTAAAAATGGGCTCCTTATATACCTTTTGGAGGCCCTGCTTACTAAGCATGATTCTACACATAGATTGGTAAGAAACCTTCCTATTTAGTGTGTTGAGTCAGCTTATTTTACTAAGTACATTATAAATACAGTGAATTCTTACAAAGCATGACAAAAGGCTGTTGAGTCATCTCAGGGATTGGTCATGCAAAAACTGACAAACCAAGCCTTTTGGGTGAGCTTACTCATCCTTTTTACTAAGTAGATTACAAATAAAGTTCAAATCTTACAAAGATCTTACAAAGCATGATAAATCATGACAAAACATGATGAGTCAAGTCTGAAAGTCTTATAAATCATCAAATTTGAGAATAGAAAGTTCTGGAATAAAAATGAAAGGGGATAGAATATGAAGGAACTAAATTGAAGTAAAAATATAAAAGACAATCAAAGTGTGAGCAAAAATATAGGACAGCCTAGAGATATGCACTGTTGGATCTTTCCTATCACTCTTTCTTATATACAATCTTGGTATGGATCTCATACTATGTATGACAGCGTGTGATCAATACCAGGTGCAGACAAAATCGTCTTGGGCGCAAATGCCGGATTGCCCTTCCAAAGTGCATCAAGGGCATCAAACCAAGGGAAGTCGGCTACAACTTGTTCTATAGTTTTTTTAGTGTAACTTGATAAATTGAAATTTAAAAACTCACCTTGAAGATTTTTTCCACTGGCAGCATCAAGTGGGTTGATGCCAGCACCAGTTTGATGAAAGCAAGCACAATGTTTCTTGTATTTGTTCCTAAGACTAAGATTCATCAGTTAAATAATACATAAGAGAAGGGGGAAATATGCACTGATTAATACAGTTACACACTGTGAGTGCAAACTTGCGATTGTCTTCAGCATACATAGCGTGGTACTCCTTATCCTCTGCAAAAATAGTTCGAGCTATCGCTGCCCAGATCTGACCCATTTGACTCCTCAAAGGGTCGGGTTCACTGACAGTAGGATCACACGGTTTTTTGGATTCACTAAAGAGTACATGGCAGTTGGCAGGATGTGTTTCAAGGAACTGTATGAGTGCATCGGTGTGATCAAACTCTTGCATCTCCTATTGGACAGTAACCCTGGCAGCAGTAGTAGTACTGATGGGAGTGGGAGTTGTTGGCATAGCAGTAGCGGTAGTCGTAAAAATCAGTAGCAATGGGCAGTTCTTGAGTGGCATTGGATGCTGCTAGTACTGCACCCCCTCCTCATCCCCTCATACCGTGAGTCATGCTCCCTCTTCCCCTACTAGCACACAAGGGCCTTTGCATAGCAATCTGTAAATTATTAGTAGTCTTGATGCATGCCTTGAGGCGTTCTGAATGTCGTACTTGCAGACATTGTGGAGGCATCCTGTATGGGTAGCATGAAGATTGTTACGAACTGGGGTGGCGTCACCAGCGACAGTGAAAAGACACAGACGGTCTGCTGGGAAGTTCTTACAATGTCCAGAAGAGGACGAGGTGAAAGTACAAGGAACGCGTTCCAAGTACGATCAAGGGTTCAGCCTCAAAGACAAGTCTAAGAGGTA
>JABCPU010000725.1:0-28514 GCA_016800925.1 Suillus spraguei | reverse complement strand
GTGGACTGTCGCCTGGAAGGACGAAGGCAGACGAGTGCACAGTAGAGCGACGGGGTGCAGCGATTTCATCCATGAATCGTATCCCAGTCATCTCAAAGAATTGCTCTATGGAAATTTGTGGGCCATCTTCAGGAGGGAAGTCTTCTTCAACGATATCTGTGAGCCCTTGCTGAATGGGGTTGGAAATCCCCCAGAGATGAGGGTTAATGGTGTCAGGTCTGAAGTTACCTCCATCCCATCGAAATCAGGCTTCTGGCTAGGTGGCCGAGGGGATGCGCGTACCGGTGTTGACGGTCGAGGGGAATTGCGTGAAGGGCTTTGAGGTCGAGGGAAAGGAAGTGCAGGAGACACTCTCGCGGGCGATGTCCTGAGTAGGTCAGCAATCGGGGAAGCCCTCCCTGGCGTCTCATAAACGGCAGACTCTGTGGTCGGGGAGACGTGCGGTGGTGCAGGCGTGATCTCAGGCGTGATCTCGGCTCTCACCTCATCCTGCAGCTTAGGACACTTGCTTTCTCTGTCGTCTCTCTAACAGCTCCCTCCTCGCCTGCAAAGGGAATACTCTTCCTGCCAATATACACGGCTCCTTTCTTGGGAGAAGCAGCAAGAGTTGCTCCACCCATGCTTTTCCTCTGCGCGAAGTGTCCCGAGGGACGGCGAAATCCAATGGACGGGCGTTTATTTGGGCCTGAAAGCGGTTCTACGTTTTACTTGAAACGATGTCTTCTTGCTTGGGGAGAGCCTTGGAAGTCTGCTCGACGGCATGGGTTGCTCCTTGGAGAACTCATGTGGTGCAGTCAGCTTCTGGGGGCCAGCTAGCTTTTTGGCGGGACTGGGCCTGTCTTCTGATTCTGAGTCATCGACTGCGCTTTGGACCCTCTTTTTTGGCGAGGGACGAGTAACAGGAGGGGCAAAAGCCGCAGAAAATTTGGCTTTGCTCGGTGATTTAGTAGGTGAAGGAGGACGAGGGCGGGCTGGCGACACTGGCATTTGTCCGCGAGGCGTGAAGGAAAACGAGAATGGTTTGGGAACCGTAGCAGTCGTGGAATAGACGCGGGTATAAGTGTATTTGGGATTCCCCAGGTGGCGGGGCGGGTTTGAATACGGCAGGTCTGGCTGCTGGCTCCTCATGAACACACTCCTGTGGTTCGGTCTGAGCCTCAGCTATTGGTTGCGCGGAAGGGAATGAAAGGTCCGTGCCTGCGATATCAGACTGGTCCTCGCTTGGCTCCTCCGGAATGTCATATGTGGACGTGATCTCCATGGTAGAATTCCCATCCCCTGTGCCAGTACCAAGACTGACCCGGCGCATAAGCTGAGTGACATTGATAGTCTGGTTGCCGTCGTTTTCCACATCATCTCGCGCAAAACTATCCTCAGAGCTACCGAAACTGTCATCCAGTTGTCCTGATTCTTCAACATCTATTCCATTTCCGAATCCGAGGGATTCACGAGCTGCTTGGAGTCTCGTGAGGGCATCAGTGATCTCCATGTCCTGTCCCCCATGGTCGTCCTCTTCGTCGGATGAGGGAACGTATGGAGTTTCGCCAGAGTGAGTTACTGATCGAAGAGCAAGCCAGGCCTCACTTGGCGGGGCTGGTGGACGGATGAGTGGAACAGTGAACTCCATCGGCTGAGAGACATCGCCTTCAGATACAAATGACTGAGATTGGTGGGAGTCATCTTCAGTATAGGACTGATCGACAGGAGTCTGCTGCTGACCACCCTCGTCATGGTTGTCTGGTGATGATACTACATTTGCAAGTGGTTGGCGAGGAGCGAGAGCCAAGGAACGTCGCTTATGGATATTGACCTGCATGGCCTCGGTGACCTCCATGTCGTCGTCATCAAAGTTGAAGTCATCATCTGCAAAGTCGTCATTAATAAGCAACTCTTCATTTTGAGCTTGTAGGTATGCAGCTGGCCCAAAAGCTGTATCATCGGAGTCCATCTCCATAGACTCCTCTCCTGCGCCGTCACTGAAAGCGATGGATCGAATTGAGCTTCGGCGACGGAATTGGCTTGCTCCAGGGTATGCATTTTCATCCGTAGGGCCTCGTTCTACTACCTCCTGCGCAGGCGAGGACTGAGGGGAAGTAGTGCTATTTGTATTTTGTTCCTGTGTTTCGAATAGCCGACGTGTGCCCGGTCTGCGAAGCTAACGCGCCGCGCAAGAGATTTTCGCGTGTTTTCGTGAACATGGGTTAGATTCCATGGATTGCGTGGCATCATCATCATCCTCAGGGATGTTGACAGCTGGTTTGAGGATGCTTTTTCGGGGAGCCTGTTGGATTATAAGGAAAACAAATGGCAGTCGATCATATAACTTACCAGTGACCGACGTGTCTTCGAAGTAATATTGATCTTATCACCAGGTGCAATAGAGTGTGCTCGCCGCTTTTTGCCTGGATGAAAAGGTCGATTCTGGTTGGCTACTGCGATAGATTTGCGTCTGCTGGGCGATCCTCTGCTGCCATTAGCGGTCATATCCAAGCTGTGTACGTTTGAATCAAGAAAGGTGTCGTGAACGAGACGTTGAACAATATGTAGAACTGAAAGGCTATTGTGCTGAACACGCCCACGTGATACAGATTAGACGCGTTTCGTCACATGACCTATCTGAGACTCATTGACGCGTTAGTGCAGCCTGTTTCATTTTCAACACTAACCACATCAATCTGCGTTCATTCTATATATAAAATACACCATTGTTACCATTTCATTGCGACCGAGGTACTTCACTTGTACAAGCATAGAAAAACATATAGCATTACATTAGTAATACAGTCGGTTGTCCGCGATGCTCTCAAGAGAAAACCAATAAGTAGATCATCAACCATTAGCCATTAGCTGATACGCATCCGCCTGATGTTCTTGCTTCCTCCACCCTTTTGCGCATTTTTCTCCACGGCACCAACTACTTGTTCTAGCTCTTCCTCAGTCACTACAGCCTTCTTGCCCAGTTGCCTTCGAGGAGTTGTCAGTCTGTTGTCGGATTCGTGGCACAGACCTTACTCACCTCTTCTTTTTCTTCGTGGTATCAAGGTCGCTTTTGCTGGCACGAATACAACATCAGGACCCCCGTAAGCTGCTCGTGCCTTTCGATTGGGTAGGATCGTGACAGAGTCGTCAGCGCCAACCTATGTCGTACTCCAAGAGAGAAAGATCTTTGACTTGCTTCTCCAACAAAGACACAGTGCGAGTTGATCGACGTCCAGTTTTAGCTTCTGTAATCCCTACTTTCTCTTCTGCCAGAGGCTTAACGGCCACTTTATACGGCCCAGACTTGACCTTAGTTAAAGGGGCGTAGTCATCAGACTCGTCATATTCACTAATTGGATCGTCCACGCTGTCTTCCTCCGTGATTTGCTCTATGTCGCTTTGAGCACCTGCATCGGTCTCCTCTTGATTGGTGCCTAACATTCGGTTGGAGGTGAGCTCTGATTGTGTTTTGGCCTTCCCCTTGCCGTCAAGAGGTGATGAAGATCGGCTTGCTTCGGAGTCAGCTGACTCATCACTACCTTCGATAATTTCTACGTTCTAATTTGAAGTCAATTCTGAACCAACAAGGGCGTTTCGTCCTACTTGAACTCACCTCATCTTCAATCCCATCTGACTCCTCGCCCTCTTCCACTATCTCTCGACGCTTTTGAGGGGAGCCAATTAGCCCAGCTTGATGCAGCATGTCGATCTTGGCATCCATTTTCCGCTCGTTTCGCTCCACCTGACAGACACTGTAAGTTGATATATTATCCTCAAGGTCCAGAATTTACCTCACTCATAAGCCTCTGGCTGCAAGTCTTCTCAATTTCGCGCATCCTTTCTTCCATTTCCTTCATAACGTCTTCGCGGGTTTCTGCTTCGACTATTACACAGCGCATCTCCGCCTCGTAGAGCTGTGAGAATGGCGTCGTGTTGAATAGACATTGACTTTCAGTAATAGAATCATACCCGCAGGCGCAAGTCCTCTATTTCATCAAACAAGGCATCCACCAGCGGATTGATAGGTTCATCATCTTCCTCACTCTCGCCATCTTCCCTCGCCTCATCCTCTGTATAGAGCAGATTGTTAGAGTGTACAATTTATAATGTAACAACGCACCTTCGAGAACCTCGAGATGTGCTTCGCTATCTTCTTATTAGGGAGAACACTCGATATCGTCACCTTCCTAGTCACAGCCCTGGGCAGAGCTGAGCCGACTGTACTCCGCTTGCTTGGATTGGTCGGCACGCGGGGTACAGGTGCGTTGTTCACAGTCGTCGAAACTTCTCTCGCAAGCGCAGAGAATTTCATTACATGAGAGTTCTCTTCGAAGCCGGTATCATAAGGATTGATATTGACGATCATCACCTATCATTATAAGCTCTCCATGAACTGCTTGCATAATGCCCCCAAGCCAAAGACTTACGACGCGACCATCGCCAACAAAGTAATCCATTAATACCTCCGTGAGTTTGCTATGCCTAAATGGCACAACAGCCAATGCCCTCTTAACATCACGAGTATCCGTCCGCCCAGGATTTGCCAGGCTTTGTGCAAGGCGTTTTTGGTTGGAGCGCATGACCTATGGCTGGTGAGGTGTGATGCCAAACAAGAATAACCACCCTACCTCCATGCATTGCCCAAGGACCATGAGAGATTTGTTGATGTTTCCGGCCTCCTTTAAACGATCGCCAGTTGTCTGTGTGTGCTTTGTTCGCTCCGATCCTGCTAGATCCACGAGGGTTAACCGCGATATTTGCAGGGAGTTTGGGTCCTGCAAAATTTGAAAAAACAACACCGCATTTCCCAGATCCGTACTTACATCTCGGTCACCCCGGTGTCCTCTTAGAATCTTGATAGTTACCATGCCATGACTCCTACTACTTTGGCTGTTGGCCAGAGTGCCGAAGACACGTCGATGCAGTTGTCCTAACTTGACAAGTGCCTTTGCTTGCGCAGCACCAGTCACCCGAAAATATCTCAGTCCTGCAATATACTTTCCCGAACTTCCAGGCCCACTTTCATCTACTGCGTCAGAGGCAGGTGAAGGTTTAACGGTCAGGGCTTTACGCGTCAACAGAAGTGGGTGGGCAAGTTGTGTACTGGTGTTGGAGCGAGGAATCTGTGACCGCGACGTATCCTCCGTCACTTCAGCAAGAAGATCGTACACCTTTTCGTTGTATACTTCCGCGTAAGATATCCAGATAGAATACTCATAGTTGCGGTCGAGCTTAACGGTGGTTGGATCGATATCAATGTCATCCGTGTTCGAGATGTGTTCCGCAAGGACTTCTGCAAGTTGTGGTTCATCGATATCCGTGGGAGGCAGGAACTCGGAGGGATCAGCTTGTTCTACGCCGTACAGCCTAACGGGCCTGAACTAAAAAAATTTGATGATGGTAAGTTATGTTAAGTCGTGTACATCGAATCGTCACTCACCCGGCCATCGCTGTGGAGTCCTTCGACGCTGTTAAAAATGACGTCCAGCGTCCGCGGCAGGATACCTGCAGAATCTGGACCATTGCCTCCTTGAATTGTATATGTCTTGCCAGAGTTTGTAACGCCATATGCAAACAACAAGCCATTTTGTCCATCCAGGAGATCGCGGACGAGGGGAAGTGTAGTTTTTGTGAAGAACTCTGCTTGTTGTGTTTCTGGTAGGAAAACATGCGAGAATGTGTAGATTGACGAAGGTGCGACAGTTGAGACGCGAATGTGCGGTCTGGAGCTGCCTGCACCGTCATGAGAGGTGTCAGTCATCTGTACAGAGGTATCGGATAAAGGGGCGAGGTAAGGCATAGACATGAGTTCATCGTCCCCAAGATGAGGACGAATGCGCAAATAGGCCTAAAGGACATTCTCAGTGTATAATAAAAAGCCAGTACGCATAATCTACCATAACGGGTTCGCACTCTGCAGTTAATCCGTGGTCTGCCCGTGCTTGCCTAGTACCGGTCACCTTCTTGGCAGCAGGAAGCTTGACATCAGGCGAATTAGCTCGATTGGCAAGAGGCTTTCGACCAGTTGTTCGTGTTTTTGATACCTCAGTTTGCACGGTAGCTTTGCTTGGAGGTCTCGCTTGAATAGTCTTTATCCCTGCTGGAGGACTCGGAGGTGGAACTGGTGTCTTTGTTCGGGTCGATGCCCTCGTCGCTGCTGCACCAATTTTCGATCTCGTGGCCATGGTGTTGCGATTTACCACTGCTGATTAGTATGGACTCTGGAAAATCGAGAAGATTTGCAGAACGAGTTGAAGTTTGAACACGTAAATAATGGTACAGAAGTGGCGCGCCAACGACGCGTTGCACCACGTGATCATTTCAATTCTCCATTGCTGCCATCATGATACCGACGCCAGATCTTTCTCACTTGACTAGGCATGATCTCGAGCAAGTTTACGACCCAGCAGGTAAGTGAGCAGATATGAACTGCATCGTAATCTAAACTATCTTGCAGAGGACACATTCTTGCTATTGGATGCCCTCGAACAGGAGGCGGAAGCGCTCCAAAAGGAACGTCCTCTGATTTGTCTCGAGGTCGGGTGAGTTTTAGCTTATATATATATTATAAAATGCTGAGTATGATTCAGGTCTGGATCAGGATGCGTGTCAGCGTTTCTTGGAAAGATATTAGGACAATCCTCTTCTCGCGAGTTCATATTCACTATTCTGGATACAGGGCTGATTAACAATTTGCCAGTTTACCTCTGCACTGATATAAATAAACACGCCACTCGATGTACACTCGCAACAGGGAAACAGAACAAGGTACAGCCTGAGTCTTGCTGACGTTTTGCTGCGTCTAATTCACAGTCACATAGTAGATACCTCTAGATCCAGTGACGTGCTCACTAACACGACCTCTCTTATCGCGATTGCATCATGCAATCGATGTACTCTTATTCAACCCCCCTTATGTGCCGACAGATACAGATGAAGCTTCCAGCGCTCAGAGCAGTGCTGATATTACGGGGTCCTGGGCAGGAGGAGCCGATGGAATGGAAATTACTAATCGTTTGTTACAAGATGTTGAGGTATCGTCTTTCCTAATACCGTGGAATATTATTAAGTATGCTTCTCAGTGTCTGCTATCACCGCGGGGTAGATTTTATCTGGTTGCCTTGAAACAAAACAATGTCCCAAGCATCCAGTCCAGGATGTTGGAAGACTTTGGTTTAACCAGTCAGGTAAACTGAACGTGTCACAAGTTGATCGCACTCTTACGATTACTAGATTGTCATCGAACGACGGGCGGGAAGAGAGTTTTTGTTAATCATTCGCTTCACACGGACTGCCCCTAGTTCAACGTTGATTCCGGCAGCGGAAGCACGTCTCAATAGTTAAATGGATACTATAAAATTCTTGACACATCAATGAATAGTAAATGAAGCATAAAACTAGCAGTGCATAAATTGCGAATTGAATGTGGTAGAGGATATCAAGAATTGCTTGTGCCGTAAATCAATTGTCCTCGTTTAACCCTGGTCTGCGACCCCTGATGCTGAATCTCGACGGCGAAGTCTGTTGCTGTGGTCTTTCAAAGGACACGACCGAGGCGACTCGTGCTAGTGGATTATTCTCTGCATCAAATTCGAGACGAAGGCGGGCAAGACCACCGGCTTGAAGCTCAACGGTAACATCAGCAGTAGTTGACCGACCAACTTGTATGTGCTGCCAGATCTAATCAAATCTGTCAGTAAAATCATACCACAGCCAAGGAAATCTTAACGTACATCAACCTCACCCTCAGCTAATAGCTTATCTTTTCCGAGCGTTTTATGGTCAAAAATCCAAAGATGCAATTTGGGCATGTGTGCGCTAGCAGTAAAATTGAAAGACTCGTTCCTAGCGTGAAAGTTGAGAGACGACACTATGAACCAGGAAGATCTTACCATTCTGGTGATGATGTTTTAATACCGTGTTTTGTCTTAAACTCCTTGTCGCCAACACGTATGACTGCGTAGGGTTTGGTGTCCGCAGTAGATACGTCTTTTGCACTCATCATGGTTACTTTCAGTGTTCCAGGCTCCGATGGTAGACCCAAAAGTGAAGGAATGGGACTTGAGGAGGGAAGAGCGGAGGAAGTAGCGGCATTAGCATCTTCGTCTGCAGTATGCTCTCGTATCGATCGCGATGCCTGGCTAGAAGTAGCCTCAGATATGGTATGGGGAACATCTAACTTTTCATGACCACTTCCAAGTTCTTTCTTGAAGACACTACCAATGCCACGAACGACACCCTTGCCGGCACCGAAGGGTAATGATCCAATATGGGTCATAGCGCGGCCCGCGGAAGAGAAGGTTGAGGTCGCCTTCCGGCTCTTGGCAATGATCTCCGGTTGGAAAACCAATCGAATTGTGACATGACCTTTTGCACCGTGCTTTTCCGAGGAAAGCTCGATCGTCTGTTCAACGGCCTCGAAGGGTTCGATATCACGTAGATTGATGGTACCACTCCCAAGACTCTTTGATTGTTCGAGTTGGTTCCAGTCGAAAACTTCGATGGAAAAGTCTGCCGCCTCTCGAGATGGCTAACATGCCGTTCAGTGGAAGGTATAGCTTGATGAACGGCAGATGGGCATACCACGTTAACTTCGAACATTTCTGACCAATCAGGGTTGAGAGTCTTCTTCTTAGTTTGGGATGTGAACACCTTCGTGCCGTGAATAGTGAAGACGGCGAATGGATCGGATGTGCCTAGGTATCGTCTTAGAGCGAACACAACGTGCACGTAGTAAAGCTTACCTGTTCTGTCAGCAGAACGAAGGTCCTTTCCAGCCAAAAGGTAAACTCGGAGTATGCCTTGGTCTGTGACAAAGGAGGTGAGAGGTGTGAACAATGCACAGATTTTACAGACTGCTTACTGCTGACACTCTCTCTAGCCAAAAGCTTCACTGGGACAGGCACATAGCGAGTTTCAATCTCAACAGTAGACAACTGGCCATCTGGATGTGTGAGTTGGAAGGACGACCGACGATCCTGCAGATGATAAGGATCAATATTCACATCAAGAGCAGACAGCTCACCAGGGTGGCTTCTAAGAAAGCCTTAGCATCACCCTTCCATTCCGCTATAACGTCATCCTTGTCAAAGTCCCCACTCTCATTCAAGCGCAGCCAGACGCGACCAAAGTCGAGCTCTTTCAGGAATCCTTCACCAACATGCGCCCATTGAGCCTTTCTACCTCGCGATTTTAAGGTGCTGAAAGCAGGCCAATACGCTTCATCCAAGAGTACATCAAGACGAGCTTTCTTCTGCAAACGTCCACCTATCACGTTGAAGATAATTATACCCGACTCTTAATATGCAGATGAGCACAAGTACGGGTCGGAGGACTTTAGCCTACTCACGATGCTTGAACAACTCTTCCTTGCTGAGCTCGATGCCCTCTTTTGCAGAATCTTTTTCCGTCGGTGACGAGGCTTCTTCACCTGCGTTTACAGCTCCATTCCCGTCGGTTTGGACTGATTCGCTAGAGTTTGTTTGGTGAGGTGGGCTATGTGTCCCTGCCTCAGTTATTGGACGATCGACAGTCACATGTCGCTCCTCTTCGCTGGTGGAGGAACTACGGGTGCTAATACCATTACTATCATTGCGCTGGACTTTATGAGCGGCTTTCTGGATCTCGTTCTCGCCTGCATCAAAGGGTACATGCTTCAAGTTCAAAGCAGATACGAATTCAGCGCTGTAGTGTAGCTGCCCTTTGTATGAGCCGTCGTCGATCTGGATTGGCTCAGCAACCTCCTTGACGCCAGTCGATTCGTAGCGGTGTTGTGGATCAGCTAGCGACTCGCGTGCGATATCACTGACATGCAATTCCACGGATCCAAGGGAGCGATCCTGCGATCCTGGTCAGCCAGTTATATGCATCAGCTGACAGCGACAAACCTTGGTCAGGTGCTGGTAATCCATGACCTCCATGAACATCGACTGATCAGAAGTTAGCCTACTAGATTCGAGGAGTGGTGAAGAATCTTGCCTCTCTCAAGGAACGGACTTAGCGACACAGAACAACAGAGATGAGTGAGGAAGAGCAACAAGATCTGCAACTACATACCCGGGATATATATTATTTGATCCCACTCAGGGTTCAAATCTGCAGTAAAGGTTATTAGGTCTTAGTCATGATTGTTCGTTACGCACTATTGTTAATAACCTCAGTCCTCCCAAGAGTGACATTATTCACTAACACTCGCACATACGGATCACTCTGAAACAGACTGTCGTCAGCTGAGCTTTCTTAAAAATAACAGATGTGTATCACTTTGCCGAAAGTCGCTGCTTCCACGTTCCTAAGAATTGATTATCAAACCTGCTGTCTCACAGTTCCTGAATGAAACTTACTTGACATCTGTCGCCTTCCGCAACCAAAGTCTGACAACACCTATGGGAGGCACATATTGATCTGCGCTACTTAGGGCGCCAGCCATGTGCAGAGGCTTCCACTCGCAACTGAGCTTGATCTTGCCCCTCTTGCAACCGTTTAAAGGCCACCATTCCCTGTTAAGAGCGGGGTCCGTCTGGAGAAGATCGACCAGCCGGACAGACATATAACCGACCACAGGATCTCTGAAGAAGTCCCGCTCATCAAGCACCTTGATAGTAATGACTGAAGACGACTTGTCTGCGCAAATGAACTCCGTTGTTGACTCCCAAATGGGATTGTTTGTGTGCTTGATGATTTGCGATTTGTGCGTGTAGGAATCGCTAGTCCCAAGAAAGACCTTGACTAAGGGGTTCAAGTCACCGGAAAGTGATTGTGTAGCATCGAGTTCCTTCGCCTGATGTATAGTCAAGCGAACAATTCCAACATCTAACAAGTATGATAAATTTTGGCGGGGAAATGAATTATGAACGCACTTGTTTCAGGCAGGTTTTCCTTTCCATCAACAGATTCAGGTTTCAAAACCGGGAAGTAATTGACATCGAAACGAATCATTCCTTTATCCTTTCCATCTTTTAAAACGGGTAGCTCTAAGCCTTCCTGAGTTGCATCCTCCAATAGCTTCTGCAGCTCGAAGGTGACAGCGCCAAGAGGGGTGTCCTTACGATGCTCATTGTAGTCAAGGAGACTAAACACCAGCGACTCTTGAAGAGAGTTGACCAGAATGAACTTTGTCTCCATCCATGTTGGGTTGTATCTGATAGTAATAGTGAGGCCAAGTAAAGCAAAACGACGAAAATTGCTGACGTGCTTGACTTGTGCTTGGTTCTCGCGAGTTCCTTGCGGTTATTGATGCTGATGCTGACATATGGATCAGGGCAGCCCCCGCCAATCTTGTGGGCCTTAAGCCCTCGAGCAGCCCCGACAGTGACTTGAATGACGCCGATAGCTGTATCGAGGAGTACACCAGAAAGAAGTTGTTCAAGATTGAGAGTGAACACATTCGGGTCGTACATCATGGGACCGAGCGTGCCGTGAACCATATCCCGAATGAAAGTCTGTAGACCAGGAATCTGATAATAAGATGAGCCCCTGTCAATGATGCTTCGTCATACCGTTACTTACGTGGGCTACGTCAAATCCAAGCGACTCGCCGCCCACCGGTTTCAGCACGTAATCGATAACCGGGTTTTCAAGGAAGCTAACATCCACGATCTGCACGTGAGGGAAGTTCGTCATTAACTTCAACTTAATCCTCATCAGACCGCTGAAGGTGATGTCCTCGAGGAGAATGGGAATGGAGGCTGTGGCAAGACCTTTACCCACGCGAACGGATAGAACGATTTTGGGGTTGACTTTTTGGGCTGCTTGACGGGGGGTCATGTCAGATATATCATTGGGAGTGAAGGAAATTCCCCAGTCCATCATGACGATATCGTCAGCAGTCTTTGGAAATGTCCTAACTTTGTCTATGTGAGGAGCCTTCGTTCCAAGGGTGAAGGTTGTGAGGCGCAAGGAGTCCAAGAAGGCAGGAGTCGTGGTGCTCAAGATCTGATCGACAGAGGCGACGACAGTAGCAGAAAGAACGGGCTCGTAAATGAGCCAGAAACGGTCCAAGAAGTTGTTCATCCAATCAGCGGATTCGTGCTCGGACGCAAGGCGTGTCTTGATCAATTCACGCTGAATGTCATCACGGGCACAACGGCGGACACGAGCCATTGAAGTCACATAATAGGTATTGCAAATGGACAACAAAAGGATAAGCCATCCCCAGCCGAAGTTGAATCGTGTCAAGAAATGAGAAGCGAACACGGCCTGTACAAGGTCATGCAAATGAGCTAATGACAAGACTGCAGACTTACAAAGCAGATAAGAGCAGCATTATGGTACCACTGGCCATAATATTGCTCAGCCAAGAAAAGCTGAAGTATGTGATTGTCTTTCTCCTCGCCTTCTTCAGGCGGAGGTGCATCAATGTTTGCAACAGCACGCCAACCGACTTTGTACCAATCCGGAATTGCTGGAGCAAGACCAGAGGGGTATTCTCCGGGTGTAGATGGGGTTACACTGCCCGACGTATCCTGCTCTTCGTTGGCTGCTTCATCCACGTGTTCGACTGTGATGGTGGGGACGGGCGCTCCGACAACGGATAGCTCTAATGTAAACATTAATATTGAGTGACGTAGCAGAGATAAAAGCGCGCCTTTTCCGCCATGGGTACTTCCGTCCTGCTGGATGATACTTTTCAACTGGTCGTGCTGGCTCCCCGCAGCAGCAGCCTTCTGTTGCGGAGGGGCATCCGGGTCAAACGAGTGAACTATGGCACCCTTGGATGCATCATGGTTCGTGATGTCATGGATGAGAGTTTCAGCTGTTTCTTGAGGTTGTTTTACGCCACCATTGGAAGGTGTGTTCGTCGCCATGACCAACGAGTTGAAGAGAAAGGGAAAAAAGAAGATGGGAGCGGCTGAGTCAACGGACAGCTAAAAGGGTAGTAAGATAGACTTAGTGTGTTAAGGAGTTCGCTAAAGAGCTTAAGGATAAATGAGGAGCCGAATATAGGACGTCATGCATGTGACCTACAGGTCGACGCATACCATCGGAAGTAGAGTTGGACCCGTCAATTTTTCCCACGAAGTGAAGGCTCCAAGGTGCCTGTACCTGCTCAAAAAACCGTATCCCAGAGGTCAAATGAGGATTTTTTTCGTTTACTTCGGACAAGCGGGTTTCACCACGGATGCGAAAAGTACGAAATGTCGTGATTTTGTAGTCCATTGTGCCGGCATTACCTCATTGAATTTTGCGGCTGAAAATTTTATTCCTCACAGCCGTGTACCCAGCCACGAAAACGGTGCAGAAAACATGCGAGACTCTCTACTTGAACGTACCGTGACCGGTACTGATTTGGTTGGTTGCTGCTTGCAGATAACAGCTATATACTGCAGTGACCCTGGCCAGGACACGCCTTTTTCGGCCGGAGGGGTTACAATCTACATGCCGTCATTGTGTGTCACGCACCGCCAGGGTCGTCACCTGCTCGCCTTATTAGGCTGTACCAAATATCTCTTTATGTAAAAGTACATACACGGAACGCAACACTATACAGTCTAAAACGGGCACTTGAGCCAAATGCCCATAGTACAACACTCGCGCAATATTTGGCCAAAGTGCAGGCTAACATTTTATTGCCTCGTAGTCATCCTCATCCTCTATATATGATACTGCTTGGCCTAAATATGTTTTATGATCTTGCGCTGTGTGTTGTAATTGTAGGAAGCTAGACACGAAGTAAGTACTCAGCGGTCGTGACAAGCAACGCTATATTATATCTACCTAGACACGAAGTAAGTACTAGGTACCAACAAGTTAGCAAACAGAGTGAATGTAACAAAAGATATTCATACCTCAGCGGTCGTGACAAGCAACGCTGAGGTAGGACTGCGTACGAGGAGAACTTTAAGTATCAAGCTTCAAGATGATCAAGATAAAAGAAGCAGTCGGCCTTTGGTGACAGCAAAGTGTAGCACAAGGTGTCGAAGGTGATAAAGATGATAAGAGACTGAATAGGAAAAGGATTGGAAGAACAATAACCCAGAGGTTAATTCTCCGGGACTCGTATCATGTGCTCTCTACTCTTCTCACCGACTTCTGTCCGACTTCGTATCATCAACAGTAATGTGCCAGAAATTTCACTATTTTGACAAGACCGTATTGAATTATCCAAGTTCATGAAATCAATGGACAAAACCTCTGCCAACAACTTCATCAAAGAGAAAGTATGAATACTGCATATAATCATCTGCCAGTGTGATGCCGGTGGAAGGTTGTAAAATGTACACTATCATATTTATTTTATTTTTATTTTATTTTTATTTTATTTTTATTTTTAATCAGTGTTTATTGTCCGTTGGGGCTACTATGCCTCACGGTGGAATCGTCACCCCCGAAAGTCGTCACGACCTAAATATCTCACTCAATTCTTACCTCTACACACAATTCAGAACTTGAGTCGATGTTTCTATCATGCACCTTTCATTGCGAGGTTGAACGATCAATTTTTATTAAGAAACGGTGAAGTTCATTGAAAGCCGTCAAAGTCACGCTGGTGACAGCCAGCCGAGCGCTGCCGTGGCGGAGTTCTAAAAAATACTACCACTGGCTGTTGACTGGCTGTGACGACTTTTCAGTGAGCTGACACATTCAGGCATGGTTCGCCCAAAAGGCAAATCACGAGAGTCGCGTGATCCCACTTATGAGCAGCGGATCCAGACTGCCATCCAGGGGATTACAACCAAGGTCTACAAGACCATCAAAGAAGCCGCATTGGCCAATAATGTAAGCTAGTATTTTGCCCTCTCCGAGTCACTGTTTTAATAACTCTCATGATTTTATCAAACTAGATACCTCGCACAACTTTGGGTGAACGGTACTCAGGGGAACATAAACCACGTCGCGAGGCACATGTAGGTCAGCAGATCCTCACGCCTGCACAAGAGCAGACCATTCTCGACTGGTGCAACCTTAATTCATCAATGGCCAAGCCTCTTCACCCAAAGCAGTTACGTGCTCAGGTTTTTGATCTCACTGGTCATTATCCAGGACACAACTGGCACTATGGCTTTCTACGCCGGCACCCTGCTCTTTGTATGTCAAAACCACGTGGGCTAGATCCCAAGCGCAGCCAGAACTTCAACAAGGCTACGATTGGGGAGTTCTTTGACATGCGGAAGCAGCTCGAGGTCAAATATAAGGGCATTCCGCCAGAGCATCATTGGAATATGGATGAAAAGGGTAATCAGATGGGGGGTGGAAGGAAGAATGATGGAAGCAAGTTCATCTTTGCTAGAGAGGATGTGAATCGGTACCGGACGCACAGTGATAACCTAGAGCTTGTAACAATTATCGAGTACCGTTGCAACTCTCACTTCAAGAATCAAGGAGTACATTGCCGACCCACCTAATGCTCATCTGGCCAACAACCCACGATTTTCAGCTCTGTTTGGCAATGGCAGAACGCGCGCGAGAAACGCCACATCAGCAACTGACAATTCAACTACCATCAGCGCTGCACCCATTGAAATTCCACCCATTCCAGCACTACCTGCCAATAGCTCTCATTATTCTTCTCGCGAACATCCTAATGATTCTAACATAAATAGTCCTGATCCACGCCATGAAATACCTTACAATCCTCCTGTACATCCAACTCGCAGCAACATACCAGCATCTCAGCAATTTTCCGGACATTTTACTTCACACCAGCATCAAGTTCATTTGCCTCATCATGGACCACATAGTTCTCATTCTCATGAAGTATTTCCTGCACCATACAGCCATTATAATTACAACCACATCCCCTACAATACTCCACGTCACACCAACCAATCATAATTTTTGACCTGTAACAATTTTTTTAGGCGTTGCCGAGCGGAATTTGAAAGCGGCAGCAGTGAACTGCTGTGACAAAAGTGTGACTGACGACTTTCGGGGGTGACGATTCCACCGTGAGGCATAGTATGCCCTATGGTAGACACACTATCATATCTTATCATTTTATCAGTGACACATGATAAACCGTATATGGTTTGGACCCTTCAATTTGCTGCTAAGACTGGACAAGGTACCCAATGTGCTACTCGCCTAGAGGCAGAAAGAGATCAAGCGAAGTTAGAAAGACGGAGACCAGCATGGAATAAACCAAAACTTGGAAAACTGGAAGCACCGCTGCCAAGGCCAATGCTGAATGATCCAGAGGCATCCGAGGAGGGTCGCAGTGACGAGGGAGACGCTGATGAGAAGGATGGCGACGAGTCTGATGATAGTTGGTCATTAACGTTACCGATTGTAAAGATAACGCTAATTTCTCTGACTTACTTCTTTTGGTGCTGGCTCAAGTGTGATAAAGACCGAAAACATATTCATACATCAATCGATGGACTCAACAATTTATTTTATACATTTATGAACGTATCTTATAAGTTTGTACCAGACGGATCTGGATGATACCTTTTTGTTGTGCAACGGGAGGCCAACAAAGTTTTGCTGCCTCGTACTACCGCCTAAAACATAACCTAATTTAGAAGTTCTTTAATATCTGCTACCCCGAGCCTCACCTGCTCCTCCCTGTGCAGGAGGCATGCATATACCAAATGAGACTCGAGAACATTGAAAAAAGCGAATATATGATAGCCAGAAATACTCTATGATAGAGGGATGCCATAAAAAGTATCTAACATATGATTGAAGTGTTGTAAGGTACATAATATATAGTCCTAAACACCATCATGAATGCGACGAGAATCGCATTGAAAATCCGTTCTCACAGCTGCTCTAGCTGCTTAGCAGGGGTGTTCAAAGTAAGCAGCGATTTTCACTTGATTTTCGAGTTTTGAATCGTCTCATAATCACATGCAGAATCGCTCCATAATCGTTTACTCTGACTACCACCGATGACCCCACCGACGATGCGAGAGTTGCGGTCTCTGCTGTTCCGCTGAAAATGGGACCTGCCTGCCGGAAATCTCTCAAACCTATGAAGGTGATTCCTCCGAACAGTATTCATGGACGATTGCAGATTGCACAGCAAAGGTCATGAAGTTCATCCCAAATGATTGTTGTGGGGTTTGGAATGAGATCCGGACGAAGAGAGTGATTGTTTAGAAGCAGAAGTCGCCATGATAGTGAATAAAAGAGTTAGAAAGATCGACGAACACACAACAGCATGGAAGTCGCAGTAGCCACAGCGATGATACAGCACAGCATGACGTGATGGATTTGATACCTCCCGTTTTGTAGACCGATAATAATAGTAGCAGGAGCCAATATCATGGGCGCAGAACAAAACAACACAGCATGACGCGGAGCCACGCTGTGATGCAATGGTACAGCACAGCATGACACGGTGGTCACCGATGGGTGCTTTATACATGTAGATATGAGCAAAATAGACCATGTACATACATGAAAACAAGATAAAAGCGGTCATGGGAGGCTGTCGTAAAAACATATAAATAGCGGTGGTATAGGCTCATATATATTGCAAACACATTATATACAATGTATCTTAAGCCTGGAGTGTCTCTGGCTATCATATATTCGCTTTTTTCAATGTTCTCTCATTTGATATAATTTGTCAAGTAAACTACATACTAATAAGGCTTACTTATTGGCAAGGTCAGGTGGGGGTCGTCACATAGTTTAGTCATCTTCCCATTCATGACAGCCTCAAGGTTGTCACAAGGACAAAGTCCATGAGATACTACCAGGAGCAAGCTATGTTTGTTCCTTCTTCCGACACATGAGTTACCAACGGTCAACCTGGTTATGTTCTGTAATATCTCGCAAATACGGCCCTACCTGTCTCCGCTACTATTCGCAGAACACCAGCACAACCCCGAGAGCAAAGGCTCAGGTATGATCATCCATCCAGCGTAGCATCAACTCATCGTGCCCTTAGTCAAAATTGCACATATCGATACACAAAGACCATTCTCACCCGCACTCGTTGACTCGTTTCATAGGAGACACGATTATCTTCGCATCTCCTTGACAGAGAAATGTAATCTGCGATGTTTGTCCTTCACTTGACTTGTTGTTTCGAGCACTAAGGCAATATCATCGATGTGCAGGCTTTTATTGCATGCCCAGCGAAGGAGTAGAGCTATCACCAGCCGAACATATCTTAACCGACGACGAGATCATCCGATTGGCAAATCTTTTTGTGAGAAGCGGCGTCACTAAAATACGTTTGACTGGGGGAGAGCCTACTGTACGGAAAGGCTTGGACGACATAATTCGCAAGTTGTCATTGTCATACTTCTGAGTGTTGGCTAAAGTTCACGCAGGTCGCCTTAACGAGCTCCGCCCACTCGGTCTCCAGTCCATCGGAATGACCACTAATGGAATTGCCCTCCATCGCCGTCTGCCTCTTTATATCGAAAATGGCTTAACACACCTGAATCTGAGGTGATCGTCATTTCTTTGTGCATTCAATGCGGCATGTCTGATAATGATCAGCCTTGATACTCTGGACCCCTTCAAGTTCGAGATAATGACTCGGCGTCCCGGTCACGATGCGGTTCTTCGTTCACTCAGTACTGCCCTCCACAGTCAAGGCTTACAATCAGTGAAATTAAACGTCGTCGTCATTAAGGGCCTCAATGATTCAGAAATCCTGGATTTTGTCAAATTGACTATGAACAAAAATATATCTGTTCGATTCATCGAATTCATGCCCTTCACAGGTATCTTGTGTCCTCCACAATCATTAGCTTTACTTACACCGCCACCGCCACAGGAAACAAGTGGGATAAGGCGAAGATGGTCCCTTCCAGCCAGCTTTTGGACATTATCTCAAGGGAATATCCTTCTATAACACGAGCACCCGACGAACTCAATGACACCGCACGATCCTGGAAGATTCCAGGACATGCTGGTAGTTTAGGCTTCATCAGCAGCATGTCAGATCATTTTTGCTCGTCCTGCAACCGCCTACGTTTGACAGCTGACGGGCAAATTAAAGTATGCTTATCATGACCAGAGTGTGCCATGTACTCACCCTTGACCAGGTCTGTCTATTTGATGCCAAGGAAGTATCCCTTAGAGATGAAATGCGACGTGGCGCCAGTGACGGAGAACTTTTAAACGTCATTGGACGTGCTGTCCAAGGAAAGCAAGAGAAGCACGCCGGAATGGAGGACATTGATGTCATAACCAACAGACCTATGATACTCATCGGAGGTTAGGTACTTTCCTTCGAGGTAGAGTCTACTAGTGTGAAGGGTCATTCGATAGTGTCCTGATGTAATCTACTTTTCCAGGCATACAGCCTCACAAGTCTAGAGTGCAATCGTTGCCTCACCTTTCTGCACAATCTTACCTTCTTGATGATACCTTGTTGTTACCTCGGCTCCATCGACGCTGGAGCTCGTCATCTAGTCAATCTGGCCTCCGTTTAACTCATATTGGTTCTGATGGTCGGCCATGCATGGTTGATGTTGGTAATAAGGACGTAACGAAGCGTAGTGCTACTGCCAGCGGTCGCATATACATCCCAAGATCTGCATATGACCTTGTCACAGGATCGGGTGGTGTCGACTCCACGGACAAGACGATCCAAAAAGCCCGCAGCAAAGGAGATGTGATGACAGTGGCCCAACTGGCAGCAATCATGGGGTGCAAACGAACCTCTGACCTTATTCCTCTATGCCATCCTCTCCAGATATCCAATGTATCCGTCACATTGACGCCTGAGCGTGCTGTGTGTCCAGTCTCACAGCCTAGTGACGAAAACACCATCGAGTATAGCATAAAGTGTACTGCTACCGTGGCATGCGAAGGTAAAACCGGAGTAGAAATGGAAGCACTCACTGCGGTGTCGGTCGGTCTCCTTACAGTTTTGGGATATGCTGAAGGCCGTGGCGGGTAAAGAGATGAAAATTGGGGAAATTATAGTCACGCATAAAACAGGCGGTAAAAGTGGTGATTTTACTCGAGGTCCATTATAACCATTAGTTTCATCACCAGTGTACATCACGTAGTTTTCAACACATCCTCGATTGCATCCTCATTTTGGGCTACTTTCAATCTGCGTACGGGCCCACGCTACTCCTGGAGTCGGATTACTTCTGCTTCTGGAACAATCTGCCCCTTCATCTTGCTCCACATGCTCCATTTCTGAGCGTCACGCTATCGTGCAGTATGCTTGCCACCGACTTCGTCAAGTGTCATCCGCACAGCTGCAAAATATCTCTTCTCTTTTATGAGCTTTCTTCTTGCTTGCCGTCAACATTTGTGGTAAAACTCGTCTTCAAGGAGAGTTCACGGTAGAATCACGACTCACGAGCTGAAATGACGAAGAGCTCCGTTTGAAAGCTTGCTAGACTCGCATTTGGCCGTGTTCTTGACAGTCATCATCGCCTACCTTCGCTACTCACCTGTACGGTGCACCAGGCTGCCGGGCACCGAATCTCCCAAAGTTGCTCCCATAACCAAAAAAAAACCATCAGTTTTCAATAGCTCAAGCATTGTGTGCTCGTTCGAGATATAGTGAGCGCTCTGCAAGGTCGAGAGCATCATGTCGATTCTCGGCGGCATTGCATGGCGGCAGGAAATGCGCTTATGGGCCGGGGGGTCATTAATGCTTGCCATGATTAGTGAAATATGGTATTCCAGGTAGATTTCGCGGATGAGCATGAGTTAGCGAGGCCCGTTTATTCAAAAATTTGCCCTTCATTTGTTTCTATTGCACAACACCTATTATTGAATCCAAAAGGCAATTGTTGGTACTTGAAAAGGTCAAGCCAGACCACTCTATCCTCGGGTGAAAGCTGCGAGAAGCGCGTTGATGTCGGAGTCGAGTCGCCCGGCTACTTTGGACTGTCAATGAAGTTATCAGAAATTGCTGTGGAGTAGCAAGATTACAATTAATCCAATACTAACATCTTTAACCTTGATAACCGTGGGACTGAGGTGACTTGCCAAGGCTCGCCTCTGAAAATATTGGAAGGTGTTTTCCATCTGAACACCAACGATCACAAAGTTGAGTGCCAGTCCACAGATGACGCGATACGCCTGCCTACTCGGGCTTTTGGCCAACATAAACAATCACCGCAGATGGCCCGTCTTGAGGACGGAAGGTATCTTGGATGGTGCGATCTACTGCTACGCAATCCTGGCAGCACGACCAGTCAGGACTGTGTTGTCGTTGTACATGAAACTCACACTCACAGGGCACCATAGCTGTCCGTTCACGCGCGAGGAATAGAAAATCAAGAATTGTTCTCTTGCGCCTTCGAGATCTTTAGGATCAGAAGGGAATTCAACTTCACGAAGCGGCATCTGTCAAAAGAGGACCAAAAAGAAAGCGTAGTGGTGAACATCCCATTAACGTCTATGTTATGTCTAATAATTGTCTACGGATTCGGAGTTCGGCATGCGGGCGTATATAACAAGCTTAAATAATCCAATAGCGTCAATTACGGTATACTGCAATGGTTTGGGAGGAGCAATTGGGTGTATGTAGTAGGGTGCATGTGTCGATAGTAACATCGACAGATCGAAGCGTCTTCCTGCACTGTTTCGTCACAAAGTTCAATACATGAAGATTAAATAATACTTCATGCTGATTTCGATGACGAGCCTGAGGTCGTTGGGGGTGCCTGCTTCACGAGGGGATGAGAGAAATTGGCCGCGCGTCTCCCAAAATCACCATGGACGTCTAGTAGTATTTTAAGGGCGTTCCTCGCACGAATTTGAGACATTTCATCCCGCTTTGGTGTTGTCAGAGCAGTCTTAACTTCAAGTTTGTTGTTCTGCCATGGGTACTGTTGAAAATGATCAGAGGTATCAATGGTGTGAACCAAACGGATGACTGACAGGAAGGAGCTGCAAAGATAACTAGATGTTAGTGTTTTCGGTGCGTGGAGTAATAATCATGTACCTTTTGCAAGTATTCATACGCAAGCAGGGTGAAGCCGAACTGTGGGCTACTTCTAAGGATACGCGCCGGTCCTCCCTTGAATAATGCCTTGAAACCTTCTTCCTTATCTAGAGGAAATAACAGTCGTGAATATCTCAATTTTGCTATAAGAGATCGGTACTTACTAATCTTGACAAATGCATCTGTAAGACCTTTGTAGTGGGTCTGGCCTTGTCGTGCTTCCACCTGCAAGCGTGTCTTCACCACATCTGTGGAAAGTATCTGATATGTATCATCACGGGTACTACTCAAAGGGGATACGAACCAGCAGGAGTTGTTAGGTAGGCTGCTGGCATACCACTAGTGAATTCGCTCTATCAGCACATATCGCAAGTTTTTAGTGCAAAAAACCTTACGCAATGCCCGCTGCACCCAACGTTTCCAGGAATGACAACTGCTTTCCGTTGTAGCCTTCATGGAAGACGTCCTTTTTAAGGTGGGAATATGCTGTGAAATAGATGGCCGAGAACGGGATATCACGAAGCAAGCAAGCACTGGCCCCTTTATACAAACCGACCACACCTAATTGGCGTACGATGTGGGCAGCGCCATGCCTAACTGCTCCTTCTAGCTTCGCAGCTTCTCCCTGTATTTGGAGACGAATCTTACTAAAAGCCGAGTAAGGATCAGGCTACGACCAGGGTGCTTAAACTTACACGATTTCTAGGGGATTGGTGAAGATCTACCATCGTTGTGGGTGACATGGGTACAGTCTTAAAAGAAGAAGACACACCACTTGACAACCACCAGCCGTTCCACCGGCTATCAGCTCCCAACCTAGTTTGATGCGTCCTGTCTCTGGATCCATGGCTCGACCACGGACGAGGTCGTTGACAGTAAGCTTAATGGCTTTCTCCGGAGCAACACCCTATTGAAACTTGAGGTGAGGTGAAACACTATAGAAGTACAACGATGACGCACAACCAACTGTGGACCAAGGCCACGGTAGAAACCCATAAGACCTTCGTTGCGGAATATTTTCTGAGCACAGTCGATGCTATTCTTGTACAGCATCTGGCCGACCACTGTACTCCGCTGGTTTTGCATCCTTGAAGTCGTTTAGTAACAAGACTCGCGAAAACTCAGTCAAAAACGCACCGAGTCTGTCAACCAATGGGACTTGTTGTAGACTAAAAGAATAGTTGATAAAATGCACAGCGTACCTTTACTATCAAGATAAGCAAATCAGATAGATCCAACACGGTATAATTCCTAATCACTTACCCATGTCAATGGGGTAGACAATAGTGGCACCGAAAGCCCCCGCGATTCCTATACCCATGTTAGAGTTGCGTTGCGACGGTGTCGTGTAATAGATAACACACCTCCTTGAACAAAGCCGTAGGCAGATTTCAATACTCCTTGAAGCAATGATGGCTTTGCGCTGATTTCATTGGCTTCGAGAACCTCGTGAGGAGCTCTCCATTGGGGATCCAAGAGTTGGGCAAAGTCCAATAGAGCAAGCCTCTTCTCCCGGCTACCTCGACCAGCAAAATGGAAAATGATGGACGCTTCCATGGGCGTGAAAAGAGCATAGCGCGAGATCGCAGCAGAGTGATTAAGGAAGTCGGACTGGTCAATACGTCCATCCTTTGATTTGGCAGTGGCCTCGCGTAAAATACTAACAACCTATCAGTTAATGACAACCATATCAAGCAGACGAAATTACCGCTCCACCATGTCCATGTCTGCGATACAAAAGTTGGGGTCGCTTCAGGCCGCAGAACGATTAAGCTCACCTCTAATAACGTTTTGAAATGCAACAACCTCAGAATAAGATATCCGCCCACTAGGAGTGAGCGTGCATAACGTAGGTAGACGTTCGATGACTGCATCAGATAATTTATGCCCAGCAATCTCCTGTTATAAGGGAGCCATATGAGGCGCAAATCGTAAAGAACAAGTTGTTTACAAACCAAAATAATTTGTTTGAATTCCTCAGGTCTAATAAATCCATCTTGATCCTTGTCGAGATACTTAAAGGCCTGTCGAAGACGCTCTCCCTGGAGACCCTTCATCAGCTGAGTAAATTCATTGTCTACAAAAAAAAAAGGTCAATAAACGCGAATTAGAACAATATCCGCACTTACATCCAAGAACATGTGTGCCGTTTTTTCGCCCAAGATATAGCTTAACCCAATCACTGTGATTATGGTAAACACAGATAATCGGGAATTTTAACAGTACGTACCAGTCAAAGTCAAAAGGAATGGCAGATGGCCCAACGTTGGCCAAGAACACGTTTTTGAACTCATCAAAAGTTATGGTACCCGAGTTGTCCCTGGAAGGCGACCACGCCAGGTTTGAGCGCTGCCATATATAATGGAACGGGAAGGAAAGACTCACACATCGAAATACTGGAAGGCTATCCAATAGTCTGCGTCGGGACGTTTAAGAAGTGTCTCAAACACTGTGAAATCATTCCAAGAAACTAAACCCCGCTTCGAAGAGTCGGCTACACGGAAAAGGATCGCGAACTGCCCACGACCTATTTTAGTTGAATCGTTTTTCGGAGCGATAGCATTGACAAAGCTGTCGGGGTCAAGGTATCTGTCGTCCGAGCAGTCAGTAAGACATTAGATTGTTTTGAAATGAATCATGACATACTTCTCCCCGTCGATCACGACCTTTGCATTGGCTTCAAATATCCTTCTCCATCGCTTCATCTCGTTCTCAGGTGCTGCAACTACACTGCGAACACCTTGCAAGGCGGAGCCAGTCAAAGAGGAGGATGCCGTATCAGCGTCGCAATGAACTGTGTCGATAACTCGTGTCATTGTTCTAGTGTCAAGACTCGGAGGTGAATTAGTGTCTAGGAGGTATCAGGTAAGTCTATATGGCAAGAGAGAAGAAGCAGGCAAGTCTAGGGGAGAAGGCAGCACTAACTGGTAGCCCGCAGTTAATAGCACGAGAGCAAAGATACCAAAAAATTACTCCAACGCCTAGTATGCAGTACTATTACAGGGATAAACAACTTGGGTGATTACATAATAACCGAACCACACTGCCGAGCGTTCACATGCGGTGCTACATGCAACGTGTTTTACTTAATTCCGAATTTCCTATGAGTCTCACCGCTTTAGGGACTCTCATCAATCAAGAAGCATGTCGGCGCCCTTTACTCTAGATTACCGTGCAAAGGCCACGTCACGAGGCAATCTAAAACTGATACAGTACATGTCTTTGTTTGGAGCAACAGACCGAACCATGTGCAATGCCACCTCGGTGTCCAGCTGATGTCCAAGTTTACTTTCAACTCTCTAATAATCACAGTCAGCATGGCCGTTGCACCGAGTGACAAACATTACCCGTATAATGTCCGCTTTAGCCTTGTCTGGCTGGAGTTCGCGTGTGAAGCAATGACAGTGAACCATAGGCATGTTGGCGTAATTGCCGCTCAAATCCCGCTCATTAGCACTTTCCAATAGAACTCCACGAAAGGCATCGAGGAAGTCGATCGCTGAGTCCGGTAGGTTCATCACAAAATGTGAGATAGTTTGACGAGGAGACTGGTTTTCCACAGTTGACGGATCAATCAGTGCAAGTGTTCCGGTTGGAGAGGATATTGCCAGTCGCAACCTGCGTTTCTCCTTTTCTTGCATCCTGCTGAGTTTCGGCCCGGTGTGTGCGGGGAAAGGATTATGCCTCGCACGGCCGATAACCTTTTTAATGAAATCACGACCATCTTCACAACTAGCGCGGACCAAACTTGTGACCTATCGAATAATGTCAGGACGAGGCATATTTCAAATGAAAGAGACACTTCACTTTATTGTCAACGATATTCTGGCTCAGGTACCTCGCACTCTCGGGGTTTAGATCGTTCGCAAATACCGCACACCCTTTCTTTGCAGCTGGAATTGCGAAAGGACCCACACCTGCAAATACATCCGCAATGACGTCGGTTGGTTGGAAAAGTTGGACAAGGCGATCATGCTCTGTGTGAAGCCGTGAATTCCAATAAACACGGGTGAAGTCAAAAGTGAATCGGCAATTAGACTCATGCTAGGAATTTTCTTAGCTCATCGTTCCACAAAAAGACTTGACTTACGTGCTCAACGACATAATTAGGTTCTCCCGCGAGCAGTTCCATTTTGAAAAACCGATACTTCGTGTCAATGCTATCTAATTTATTGACAACTGTTTTGATCATAGGATTTTTCTGTGGAAGATGGCATCAGCGGAAGTTCAGAATTCGACGAAGCAATACTTTCATCCAGAACAACCTGACCGATTATATGTTTATAGAGAGATATTCTTTATTGAGATTCATGTGAGCTGAAGAGGACTTATCAGTAGTGATCAAACGTGAATGTCATCAGCGCTCACCAAGGTGACCAGTGATTGCGAACCCTGATGGAGAACCCTTGCAAGTCCTCGGGTAATTATGGAATGTAAGATTTCATCTGGACATAGATAAATACCATTGACATGAGGAACTATGCAGCTCGTACCAGCTGTCCAGTAGTCATAAGTCAAGTTTAGGTGTGACAACCAGCGTAGCAGACTGTTCCTGCAAAAAATTGCGAACCTCCGATGAGAGGGCAGCTGGCTTACGGATAGAGAATCAGAAAAGCGTGAGTCATTCGATCGAAAAATGCTACACGGTACCATCTTGAGTTACATTCAGCAATACCAGCCTCTCGAGTTCATCGTGGGGGTCCCGCAGAACGCCGCGTACTTTTGGCAAATCCATGAGAAATCTTCGAAGTATATTAGATACGATCTCTGGACAACCAAAATTACATACTTCTTCATGACATCAGACTTTAGCAGAGATCCGGTTTTAGAAGCAGGAACTCTGGCAGCAAGAACGGGGATAGTCTTTTTGAAAGCATCCCTTTGAAGAGTGGTGCCCATCCAACGATGTACTGGAGGTGATGCATCGAGTGTCAGTGTGCACGCCATGATTTTAGAGAAGAAAGATAATCTAGGGTGTTTCCTTAAAGTTAGACATGATTGAAGTCCAAGCATAGAAGTTGTTTGTGCATGTCGATCACATGTTCCACTGTTGATCACACACCGCGGTGACCGAGCTATTACGGCTATTAAATACTACAAGCTTGAACCTGTGAAACCTGGAGTGACGCCGAGGAACCGACATGTGTTACGAGCACGACATTTCTGATACTATTTCTCATCGAGACACCCTTCCTCCACCATCAGTCCTCCGACATGTCGTCGATGTACATTGTCATCCTACCGACTCAGAGATTTCAGTGAAGTCAATGGACAACTTGCCTATCACCATCGTTGCCATGTCTACTTTTCAGGCGAACCAAGGATTAGTGCGAGACTTGGCTATTGCATTCCCAGACAAAGTCATGCCTTCCTTTGGTTAGCTATGATTCGGTCAATCAATCCTATCACGGTGATACTGAAGGACCGCTGATTTGATGTTAGGTTACCATCCGTGGTTTACGCACTGGATCGCACTGGCACCGTATCAATCAAAGGAAGATCATTATAGGCGCATATTCAAGGATGCGGACGAGCACCAAGAGGTCTTCCAAAAGTTACTTGTTCATCTACCCGAACCAGTGGCTCTACGAACCGTCCTGGAGGATGTTCGTCGCAATTTAATGGCTTTTCCGAGCGCAATGCTTGGAGAGGTTGGTATCGACAGAGCTTTTCGGGTACCTTACAATTACTTCTCGTCACCTGGAGAATTGACGCCCTTCACTGTACCCTTTGAGCACCAGTTAGCTATCCTTGAAGCACAGCTTGATCTAGCAGCAGAGCTAGGCCGAAACGTCAGCATGCACAGCGTTAAATCGCAAATGGCTACTGTAGAACTCTTAGACCGCATGGCTGATAAGCACGGGGAGCATTGGATGAAAATAAGTGTTGATATTCATAGCTGTGGCCTTAGCCCACAAACATGGCTGTCCATTGAGGTATGCACCCTGTGACCTGACCTGGCCGTCTCATTTGCCTGTGTTGAGCTAAACGGCTTTTGTAGAAGCGTCATCCAAATGTATTTTTGTCTCTCTCAACGATTATCAACAGTCGGTCTCCGAACCATAGGGCGCTGATCGCCGCATGTTCTTCACGCCGTATCCTTGTTGAATCGGACTGCTACAGGATCGAAGACTGTGTGCAGCGGACTTGGGACATGGTGCTGATAGTTGCTGAAGTGAAAGGATGGCCAGTTGAATCGTCTTGGGAAGAGGTCGTAGACGAAAGCCAGCAGGGAGTTGTCCGACATTTAGAAAACAATTGGAAGGAATTCGTGCAAGGAAATCATATTGGGCTTAGCATGATCAAGTAAACGAACGGCCAGGGGGCGGCAATGGAAAGTTTTTGCCAGGCAATCATAATGTTGTCCATAGTGACCTGCTCAGACTGAGCAGCAGTTGACTGGTACGTAAGTTCATTATATAACTGTCAATGTATTAAATAAAGAATTTTATTGAATGGTTCATGAATAATGAAAATGGTATCACCGCGACATATAACTTATAAGCAGGAGTAAGCACCCTCCAATAAGAATGCCAAGGATGATAGAGTCTCTCCGCCGCCGACTCTTGATCATGGAAAGGAGATTGTTGATGCCAGGTATCGAACCTGTACTGATTGTCAGTATATATCATTACGACTCAGTAAACTACAGACCTATGACACCAGTCATGCGTGTGTTTATACTAGCCAACGACATACTTTGACGCGAGAA
>JABCPU010000724.1:0-28516 GCA_016800925.1 Suillus spraguei | reverse complement strand
GCACTCAAAAACCTCAAAAAGTATTCCTATAAAGGTGTAGATGAGTGGGTACTGTTCCATTGAGGTGTTTTTTGCTGTCAATCGTCCCTGCTTCTTATTTCCCATCCGCCATTTTTTTTTAAAAATGAAAATTCTTTACATCACGTCCCTGCCGTCCCTGCTCCGAAAGGAAACCGTCCTGCTTCCTTCTACCGTCCCTGCTCGCAAAAGGAAACTGTCCCTGCTGTCATTCTTGGGTATAATCCCTTCTCCGGATCCACGCCAGCTCCGCATGCAGCAAACACCTACTATGCCTCACGGTGGAATCGTCACCCCCGAAAGTCGTCAGTCACACTTTTGTCACAGCAGTTCAACTGCTGCCGCTTTCAAATTCCGCTCGGCAACGCCTAAAAAAATTGTTACAGGTCAAAAATTATGATTGGTTGGTGTGACGTGGAGTATTGTAGGGGATGTGGTTGTAATTATAATGGCTGTATGGTGCAGGAAAATGCTTCATGAGAATGAGAACTATGTGGTCCATGATGAGGCAAATGAACTTGATGCTGGTGTGAAGTAAAATGTCCGGAAAATTGCTGAGATGCTGGTATGTTGCTGCGAGTTGGATGTACAGGAGGATTGTAAGGTATTTCATGGCGTGGATCAGGACTATTTATGTTAGAATCATTAGGATGTTCGCGAGAAGAATAATGAGAGCTATGCAGGTAGTGCTGGAATGGGTGGAATTTCAATGGGTGCAGCGCTGATGGTAGTTGAATTGTCAGTTGCTGATGTGGCGTTTCTCGCGCGCGTTCTGCCATTGCCAAACAGAGCTGAAAATCGTGGGTTGTTGGCCAGATGAGCATTAGGTGGGTCGGCAATGTACTCCTTGATTCTCGAAGTGAGAGTTGCAACGGTCCCCTTGCGAGAAAGCCCCAGAGCGCCAGCAATGGCGATAAAATCATCCTTGAGTCGATAAGAAGATAAGGCATCAAAGGTTTTCGTTGTGATGTCGTGCTCGACAGTCGAGAATGTGTCTGCTCTTGTGCAGGCGTGAGGATCTGCTGACCTACATGTGCCTCGCGACATGGTTTATGTTCCCCTGAGTACCGTTCACCCAAAGTTGTGCGAGGTATCTAGTTTGATAAAATCATGAGAGTTATTAAAACAGTGACTCGGAGAGGGCAAAATACTAGCTTACTTATTGGCCAATGCGGCTTCTTTGATGGTCTTGTAGACCTTGGTTGTAATCCCCTGGATGGCAGTCTGGATCCGCTGCTCATAAGTGGGATCACGCGACTCTCGTGATTTGCCTTTTGGGCGAACCATGCCTGAATGTGTCAGCTCACTGAAAAGTCGTCACAGCCAGTCAACAGCCAGTGGTAGTATTTTTTAGAATCCGCCACGGCAGCGCTCGGCTGGCTGTCACCAGCGTGACTTGACGGCTTTCAATGAACTTCACCGTTTCTTAATAAAAATTGATCGTTCAACCTCGCAATGAAAGGTGCATGATAGAAACATCGACTCAAGTTCTGAATTGTGTGTAGAGGTAAGAATTGAGTGAGATATTTAGGTCGTGACGACTTTCGGGGGTGACGATTCCACCGTGAGGCATAGTATCGTACCATCAATCAAAGCAATGCCATTCAACCTTTGCATTTCTCTCTTAAATGCGAAAAACTCGCGTCATGCTTCCAGTAGGTGCTGTGATGTGACCTCTGTAGCTAGTGAAATTGTGCAAAGGATGGCTAAAGGAGAATGGACGTCTTCCGAAGTCCTTGAGGCATACATTGCGCGTTCTGCTATAGCTCAGGCCAAGGTAAACTGTCTTACAGAAGGGGAGTAGATTCGCCAATTCTCTTCTGGTATTTCCATCCTAACACCTTTCACAGTCCTATATGAGGACGCCCGAAAGCAAGCAAAGGAGCTTGATGCAGAGTTTGCGAGCACAAAAACACTGCGGGGACCTTTTCATGGTGTTCCAGTCAGCGTCAAAGATAATTTTACATCGCTCCATGTGCAACCAATACGTTTTTGAACTTTGCTGTAGACCAGATCGAGGGATACGACGCGACCATTGGGTTCACAGCATGGGCCAACAACCCAGGCAAAAAAGACGCTTGCGCATGTCCTTATTATCACATTCACCCATTCTCTCTATCATTACTGTGGTCGTTGCTCAACTCAGAGCTGCTGGTGCCATCATCTTCGTGAAGACCAATGTACCGCAGACAATGCTCGCGTTCGAATGCTCTAATCCTCTCTGGGGTCGCACGACAAACCCATGGAACAACAAGTATACATGCGGAGGCAGCTCTGGTGGAGGTTCGTCATATGCTTGTGAATATCAACAACGTCTGGCACTAGAGGGAGCTTTGCTTGCCATGGACGGATCCGCCTTGGGCATTGGTTCTGATATCGGAGGAAGCTTGCGCATCCCAGCATCGTATTGCGGTGTGTACTCTTTGAAGCCAACGGCTGAACGTGTTAGTTCTATTGGTACACAAGGAAGGTGATGTTCTCGATTCTTCCAACTAAGACGATAACTGGCTTTGTCTTACAGCCGTCCGGCTGGATTCGAAGCAATTCGATCTTCTCATGGGTCATTAGCGCAGTTAGTCGCTACCTGCATCACTTGGCTCATTCTCGACTATTTTCTAGGTCTGTTCAGGACTGTGAATTGTCCTGCAAAACTATCTTTGGCCAAAAAGGACTCGTCTCACCAGAATGTTCCCATGCCGTATCACACTGTCGAGCTCCCTTCCAAGCTTCGCTTTGGCTATTACCTGTCAGGAACAGCCGTGTCATTTTGTGGAACTCTATTCCTGATGTCAGCCAGCTCCCTGCGAGCGCTTCAGGGTTCCTGTCGTTGCTCAACCTGCAATTGTCATCCTGTTCGCCGGTTTGTTCCGGAGATGGCATTTGCTCCTCTTATGGGACGTGTCAATGTCCAACGGATTCACCGGTTCATCTTGCGAGGCGTGCTCGTCTGGTTTCTTCGGACCGGAGTGTCAGGCCTGTCCGTCAGGGTGTACTTCATGCGATGATGGAATCTCGGGCACGGGACGTTGCTTGGTGCCAGTAGTGTCAAACCTGCCATCGAGTTGCAATTGTATCAATGGCGAATGTGGCGCTAACGGACAGTGTACCTGTCTTAGTGGTTGGACCTCGGCGTCAAACGGAACTCAATGTGCTGCATGTGCGGCCGGTTTCTTTTTAGCTACAAACGGGAACTGCGAAAGTCAGTTACAATACATTCAGTCATTGTTCCTCTTTCCTCATCATGATTAGACTCAGTTGCAGTATACATAGAGCGTATCAGAATCGGCCTTCTCGTCTCAGAATCTGTTCGATCGGCAAGGCTGTTCTCATCGGTAATTTCTCCGCTTTCAATTTTTAGGCACATTGCAGTTGCAACGTATGAGGCCGTGAACGAATTGTAATCAGTCAGGTAAATGATTGTGGAGCATGCGGCCAGTTTGAGTCAAAAAGAGCAGCCAGTGCCAAGGTTTGTCGCCGTTGCTCATACCATAACGTCGTGAGAAAATACCAAGTGACACAAGCGGGCAAACACTTTGTATAGGCCGGATCGATCGACGTGTAATTGCTTCCAGGAATCTGATGGCTCAAACATGCACTCTGCCATAGTATCTCTGCGAGGTCTTTTCTGTAGAGGATCTTTGATTTCGCCAAGAGGACTGCCAGCGGGAACTGGAATCCTAGAAGCGCAATTCCATAGATCGAGACCGGTCGTAACGATCTGGGGATGGACTACGGCTGCTGTAGCGTTCTGGTCAGTGGTCTCTATGTATTTGGCCTGTAAATGTTCGGATGATCATCACTACGATAGCCAGGTCACCCACGGGGGACATAACTATCATACAGGCCGTATCTCCTCGAAGATGGAGATCTTCGACGTGCAGTAGGATAGGGTGACTAATAAAAGGGTATTTGAACGACCCGAGAAAGTACGACCCTCACGAGAACTTACGTCGTATACAGACGACAAATTGCCACCTAGAGAACGCTGTATATCATGTGCAGGTGAAGGATTAGCACAAGTAGAAGTTTCATAGCTTGCAGAAGTCATGCTTGAAAGTGTTGGAACCTCCAAGATGCTGCAACACTTGCCACAGGTAGTAGAACTCGGGTTGAAAATTAGCCTAGCGGCATCGTGGTGATATGAATATTTGTAAAACTATCTGTAAGCAAGTGAAGGTCAGTTATCGAACATGGATGTTTAAACTTTTATGCAACTAGGAACGAAGACGCTCAGTCGCAGTGAACGCTTGAGGCAAAATAAGTAAGTGCCATAACTTGTCTGTAGCAATGAAGAATTGAAACTCCGACCCCCCATCTGCGGGTCGATTATCGATATTGGTATTCAAACACTTCCAAACAGTCAAGTACAATCATAAGTTCAGAGTAACATCGTTTTTCCTTTCGCTGTTCACTTTGATGCGTCCATTAGCCAACAAAATCACAGCCTAAACTCTCAAGCCCAAGCATTACTCGTGACAAATCAATATGGAAGGTGGAGAGGCGTTGGCCTACGCCTACAAGACAGAAATAATGAAGGTATGTGCACTCACGAAAATTGTATTAGCGGACAGGACAATTTGACTTGTTACTGTAGTAGCATCTATCCTGTATACAATTGTTCTTGGCGAACAGACCTCAATTGCCCATTCAAGACACTTGCGGGTGAGCAAGACCGATGCCCAGTCAGGTGAGTCAATAAGAGTACGATATTTTAAAATGAAGCCAACTGCTCTTACATTAGCAACGAGATTAAGCTCTATATTGTCGACCTCATCGTTTCTCCAGAGTCAAGCACTTCACATTCGCAGCGTGTTGTCCAACAACTCGGATCACTATCGTCCCGCTTTTACGCTGCTAAACGAAGATGCAACCTCCAATCGATTTGTTGAGACATGGCATGTGGAAGCTGCGCTCACAGGTAACCTGATGTTCCTCTTATTTCGAGACCGACTCTAAAGACGCTTTGCCAGAATTCATTCCCGCTGATATCTCGACTCTCCATTTTGGACAATTTTATGGTTGAAAGTCAAGTCCAGTATTATGTTCCATTAGCATTTGAGCCGAAACGCATAACCTTTGGTGACACTAAAGTCTCTGGGCTTACTCGAGAAGACTTGGCGGCATTCATCGACTCTGCCGAATGGATACTTGGTCAGTACTGTGTTGTGATTGACGCTGTCAACACCTAACCAGTTATCGTAGCATCCAGCGTCTCGAATGATCTTGTCCTCCACTTTGTTCTATTCGCTCCCTCTGAGACCCCCACTCACCCACGAACATTATTGACAGTGAAGCCAAGTGTCGCGTGTACTCACTTCTGGACGTTTCTGACTCATCGATAGGTCGTTCAACAAATCAGAGCTCCTTCCTTTTGCCTCAATGGGGCAGTATTTTTATCCTCAACAATGAACTCAGTTCCTCGTTGCATCTTGTATATGATATTCTAAAGCCAGTTTTCCGCAACTTTGCCACCCAGCTGGCTGCCCCTTTTAGGCGTGCCACCCGTTCCCCTCGGCTTCAGCATAGAAGAAAGTTCCGTTATATCCAACTGGCAGTTAGATACTGCTCCAGTGTCGTGCAAGGCAGTCAGGACACATTGCTTAGCATCGTGAAGCTCGTGGATCAGATCAACAGCATGCCTGTTGGGCAAGTGGTACGAGATGATGTCCTACATACCCTTGCATCGCTCCATGAGGTATGCTCTGCATCTAATGTCGTATTAATGAAGACTGCTCAAACAATGCACGCCTATCGCACCGGCGCTTGCTCTGCGATGGTCCAGTAAGGCATTATCTATGGCATCACGCGCTTTCCCTAATCCTGGGATGCTGGCATTGTTGTACTTTTCGGCCAAGCATAAGTATGTAGTGTATACGCCACTATTCACATCTGTATTTGTTCCTCTTGTGGTGGCCTTAATTCGGGATTTTATGGCATGGTGACGGGGCTCGCAGGATGACTTAAGGTGGTGAGATGATCATTACGCCTTTGTTTGATAGCTTGTTTATCGTCCGCCGGGCTCTTTTATACGGTAAAAAATACATGCAGGATAATCCTATAGCAGTATATTGTAGCCAATATAGGACATGCATGTTACAGGACGGGAAGTATTAAGGCCAGGCAATAAAATCAAGGGGGTCGGTTACTGGGACCTTGATGGCGATGATTGATGCAACATGTGTGCAAAGAAAATTTTCCGCCGAATGTTTGAGCATGGGGTAGTGCGGAAATGTATGTGTTGTTGGAAATCAACCCGCCAATGTAGTACATAGTTACCCTTTCGTTTGACCCAGACAACTCATTCACTTAGCGCTACGCCAGCGGAGTTACCTTAAAGTTTCGCTCGCTTTCCCAGTCTCTTATACTCGACTAGGGAACTCACTAGAGTTCGTTCTATCTAGCCAGCGCCCGTTTTCTATCATGTATGACACATATTTCCCATAAGAAGAGCCTCGATGGCATCGCCATGGTCCATCTTATGGAAAGCCAGAGCACCGTGCTCATTTGCCAGAGCACCGTGCTCACGTGCATTGCCTTATTAGGCAAAAAGTTTCGACGGGACTCCAGACACGCCTTGGAGCCAACCCAGTATTTGCACCTAGTAAAACAAGTGACTACGAAGTATAATTTCAACCTCGAAAAACGACGGTCCAGTCACGAAGTACACTAACACAATTCGAATATCACCATTCATCCACTGCGCCATCATTCTCTGACTCATCACTCGAAAATTGCCAAACAATTAAGGGTCCAACACCCGCAGAACTGCCATCCAATGGAACATCAGGTTCATCCAGCTCGGCTAGAGCGTTTAAGTTGTGGACGTGAGAATCACCTTTGGCCTCGTCAGTATATAATTGATTAAAGGAGATTTGCGTCGTACCTAGGCCCAATCCTCCACGCACGCCACCCATGTAATACATGTCATCCGGTTCCTCGTTGAAAGGTAAATCGGCATGGCCACTGATCAAATGTCAATGCACCGGTGGCGGCACCTTCATTTTCCGTCCGAGTCAGTAGTAAGTTGGGATGTGGGTTCTCTGCAAGCTGTACAGCAGACAGCACATTCCTATATACAGTCCAAACTGATGACCGAGTCACTGCAGGGCGCCCCATTGCATCATAACAATGCTCGATAAAGTTGCCAAGCATAGGTGGGACAAGGTCGAATACCGGGTTGGAAGCATCGATATAGACATTGCGAACGTAGTCGATGCCCTCGCGATCTATAGAAACCTAGTTGGCATAGTCAAGTAAGCCTTTGTGTGCGGTCACTTGTGCAAATGAATACCTTGAAATCCAATGCTCCGAAATCTTCGGGAGAATGGTAGATAAGAGTTGGGACACCGTGTGGGAGTACCTAGGGGGATTGTAAGCACACATTTTAATGAGACAGAAATAAGTAGATACCTTGTTGCGGTCACGCCTCTTGGCGGAATTGTTCACTCGGTCTCTATAAGCGTCAAGCTCCTGCTGCAGCCAGGGTATAAAAACCCAACGAAAAATCATCCTAGAAGACAACAAGACATATAAGGGCATAGGACCATAAGACAAGCGCTACGTACATTTGGAGAGTATCCGCTGAGTCGTACCAACCCTCAATGACACCTTCGTCCAGCAAATTCTCGAAGCCAGGTGTGAACCTACGCCGGAGTTGTGACCAAGTGATTTCCGGCATTACGTTTTTCTTCGTGCGCATCCAACGATGTTGCAGAGTTCCTTGCAGGGTTGGGTCATAGCGCTGGCGAAGAAGCGTCTGCGCGTTCGCAATGCCATAATTTTCGGACCCTAAATCGGATTGAGTGATCAGCGGCATATCTAGCACTTGCGTCAGTGAAGTATTTACAAATGGCATATCACTCACGGCCAAGTTCTGCGATTGTGTCGAGATAGTAGTTGAGGATTAACTGTGGGTTTCTGTTAGAATGCCAAACTCGGATCCACATTATCCGCCCTGAAAACGGCTCGATTCCAGTGTGAAGACCGAGCCCAAATCTGAGCCATTTGTCGTGCTGGTCAACGGCAAAGAGATCGTTAACGCCAGCTGCCCAGAAGCGCTTTCGTTTCAATTTTCTGGCCTTACGTTGTCGCACGAGTTCTGGTTCATAGGCAGCGAAGTAAGACATCATGACTGATCTATTATAGTCACGGTTGCGATGTCAGTCTTTGACAAACAGATCAACTTGACAAAATTACCTAGATACACTCATACTCTTTTCGTGAAAGAGCAGACTGATCATCTCTCGTGTTCCGGCGTGAGGGTACATCTTGCGAAGATCCGTCACAGCTTCGTGGATTGTTTCTATAGTGTGACCCTGCCGGCGAGACCGTTCAAGGCCCATGTCCACACGGATTTGACGAAACTTTGTGAGTCTAGGATAGTTATGAGCAATTAAGTCAGCTAATCATAAATATCGTATACGTACCCGATACCGTAGCGTTCTGTATTGAAATGTTTTTGTAAGGCCTGGACGATTTCTTTGTCGTTGAGCCGTGTCTTCCAATAGCGTAGTATATGAGGCGCGAGTTCATCTAAGGGGGCTAGGATGAAGATCAAAGTCAGGGAGTGGTATTGAAGCGAATGCGCCACACTTACGTGTTGGTTTATGCTGGTTGGGCATGATAAGGGGTGCAGGACGGTATGGTCCCACTTTACGATGCTGTTATATTTATTATCTCCGTAAAGTCACAGTAAAGCCTCCGACTTACCTTGTTCTGAACTTCTGATGAAGTTCTGACTTGCGCACTGGTTAAGGTCCTCGGATATCACTCAACTTGCAAGGTATGTCCATAGGTACTGTAAAAGACTTACCTTGTTCTGACTTCAAGTTGTGCAGTTAAGGTCCTCGCCGACTCCTCGGATCACATGCGCATTGCGCACTGCGCATCGCCTCTTTCATGCCGCACTTCCATGTGCCTTTCATTGGTGTTAGATCGCCGGATTACATGCGCATTGCGCATCGCCTCTTTCATGCCGCACTTCCATGCCTTTCATTGGTGTTAGATCGCCCCTTTCATATTGTGCAAGCTGTGCTGGTGCATGCCGCAAACTGCAGATCGCCTCTTTCATGCCGCAAACCTCACACCACTTACATGCCTCGCCTCTTTCGTTCATCAAATCACAGAGGTTTATGGCGCTCTTTCATCCTCCCTCTTTCAATTCATCATCCTCCCTCTTTCAATCCTCCCTCTTTCAATCCTCCCATGCAAATCGCCCCATTGATGCCGCAAACAACCTCGGGCTTCACCACTCCGGCTTCACCACATGCTCAGAGGCTCCAGTACGTGTTCTCACTTGGCGCTCTAGCTTAGTCTCACTCACTCATTCTGTTGGTGCTCTAGCTTAGTCTCACTCATTCCGAGTAACTTGTTCACCATCTGAATGCTCATTCTGAGTTACTGACGGTCCGTTCACCATCTGGATGCTCATTCTGAGTTACTGACGGTCCGGTAGATGTGCTCTCATTTTGCTAACTAGGTAGTATGGCCACAGAGGCTCTGACCGCTCGTTCTGAGCGACTGACCGTATTTAATCCTGCATTGAAATATATTGTTTCTCGCACCTTCATCGTGTCTGTCCTCGTCTCACACCTTCAACATTCATGGCCTCCTACGAACTTGCGTCACAGTTCACTGAAGATGCGTTTGCCAAAGAAGATCTCATTTGTGAACGTTCTGCCTGTGCTGCAAAGATTTTGAAGGGAGATCCATGTTTCTACATTGCGACAATCGTCATTGGCCAGCGCGGGCGCTTTGTTTGCGCAACTTGTCACCGGCACTATCAAGGCAAAGCAGCAACATCAATGAGGCCCACTGCTCAACGTCCGAACCCTCAGCGTCCGAACCCTCAAGGCAATGCTCAAGTTATCCGGCAAAATATCAATGCTGCATGGAGACCAGGTTTGATTGATTTCATACTCGCGTCCATTTTACATTTACTGATGTGATCTCTCAGCGGTAGCTCAGCAGCCGCCACCACGTGTAGTGGCTACTAGTGCTGGGCCAGATATAGCTGTCCCTTCTAGCTGGGCTCAGCCTGGCTACTCAGTAAACCATGCACAATACGGTGCCGAACGAGAACGCTGGGCTAAGCAAGCATATGCTGTACCCCCAGCGGAGACTATTAGCTTGGAAATTACCGCTGTTCGGAAGGTGGAAATAGAAGGAAGGGCGCTCGTGGTATACCTTTTGGAGTACGTAGATGGATTCTGCTACATCTATCGCATACTGACAACTCTGAATTCTGAATTTCAGAACATATGTGAGGGCCGAAAAGACGTTGATGCACGCATTGACGCACCCGGACTCATCACACTTTCGCTGGATACCATCTTGCCGAAGATCCAAGCTTTTGCGACAGGCTTTCCATGGCGCCAGGACCAATTCGTCATTCGAGATGGTGGATGGGTTGATTTATCAACCCATCCGCCACGTCAGCCTTATTTTTACTCCCAATGCACGCAGGCAACTCGCAAAGGCTTGCGCGCTATGACATTCAAGTCGAAAATTTTTTTATTGTATGTCGTTGTGCCCACGGCTCAATGGGAGGACTACGAAACGTGGCTTGAAAAAGCTGAAGAGGTTTGTATTTTCAATTATACGATGCCGGTACATACTTACCAAAAAATCTATACCCTTAGGAACGATTCAGCATGGGTTCACAGTCTGAGCCACTCTTTCTACCTTCTGCGACAAGGAGCATCCATTCAAGCGTCCAATCAAGCGCGCTGGCTGTGGCTTCTGAGCCGCTCTTTCTACCTTCTGCGACAAGGAGCATCCATTCAAGCGCGCTGGCTGTGGCTGGCACTCAGGCTGATTCGTTGACTATCTCATCAGTCGAAGCACCATCTGAAGCGGCACTGTCCAAAGCGCCAGTCAAGCGGCCGTTTCAGCGTGAGATTGCGAGTGTCCCATCCTCGCCTCCCCTCAAGAAAATGGCATCTGCCAATGTTGGTTTCCGTTCTCCAGATCGAGAACAGCTGCGGGAAGTTTTGCAGTCTGGTGGGACTACAGACATAGATGTCCGACAAAGTAAGTACGTGCTATTACTCTTAGTCCTTCTCTGACATCACACCTCCTAGTGCTCACTATACAGCACGAGAATATTGAATTCTTCCCCATCCCAACACGCCCGCTATCAGTCATTTTAGACGACCCAAAGCTTCATGCTGCCTTCCGCACGGACACCGAATTGAGCCACAGCGGCCGACTTACAGTTCAGACCTCGACGGACGACATGCTTGGCGTTGGAGGCTTCAAGACGGCCCATCCTGGGTTCTTGACGCTTTTATCAGCCCCCGAAATTCCTTTAGGTTCACGCCCACGCCAGAAGGTCGCTGTCAAGCGACCATTTTACAAGAAGTACCCTCCAGGCAGCAGCACAAACCCGATCAATTTTTCGATTGGACGCTATACGATAAGTGACGAGCTTCCAAAGCTGTTCAGAGAAGCCAATGTCTTGTACTGGGCACGCTCATTGCTCACATTTGCATATGAATACATAGACCATTGTGTTGCTAATTCATCCGACACTCCGCCCTTTCACATCCCTCGCTTGCGTTTTGTCGAGGCCGGTCTCGCATTGTCACACGATCACACACAACCTGGCCACAAATCAAAGTCACTGACCATGCCTCGGGCTGGGTACCTCGTCGAAGAGTTGATCACCGATGATTTCATCAAATATATCCATAATATGGATTGCAACCCTATGCTTGATCCATACGAGGTTGGCTATGAAATCGCCGAATTTCTAGCTTGCACGCAACACATACAGTTTGCCAAAACCGGCGGTCTCGCTTTCATTTCCGATTACCAAGGTGGATTGGAGATTTTGTCTGACCCTCAAGTTCTTACACATCCGTACGTGATTTCATTTTAAAATATTACTCGTAACTCAACTGGGGACTATAGCCTGGTCAACAAAGGGAAGGATGATATCTTCGGGGATGGCAACATCGAACGTGCAGTTAGCACATTCGAGAAGGAGCACAATTGCAACAAGTTTTGTAAATGGAGTGGCTTTAAGTTGAAAATTTACGAAAAGTTGGAAATTGACGAAGCAGAGACGGAGACAGATTAATCTTGGGACTTGTAGATTTCTTGCTGGGGCTTGTAGATTCACGTTTTGTTTGGACATGCTTATATCAAAGTATTATTTGCACGCAGTGTTTGGGGTCCCTCAACTGCATGTGACCAAAGTCGCTGGCAAAACGAGCACGGTGCTCCGGCTTTCCATACTTGGGAGGTTAGTCACTAGTACGACATGTGGAGTTATCACACGTTATCGTTAACTTCACTATCGCCGCAATGGTGTTCTTGGCAGGCCTTAAGGCTATGACAGAACCTGGTAGGATTTGAACACACTAGCAGGAAACGAAGTTTCAACTCCTTTCGTGACGGCTGAGTCTCTCAGAGTTTGTGCCCTTCTCCACAAGAACTTCGACCTGGTCCTACGGCAGCAAAAGTTTCATAACTGAAGCCAGTTTTAAAGGCTACTTGCACAGCTGCCCGGGCCACAGCCACACTGTATAACAGTTTAATATGTATCACGGTATGAATGTTCCTATTTTACGAATGAAACGTGGCTGAACCTGTGTACCATTTCCCAGCTACAAATCCCGCACCTACAGTTGGCACAGGTGGTCTCTTCGGAGAGACCGTCGATCGACCCCGCGTCGATCCTCCAAGATTAGACACCAAACGGAGGCAAACGTTGTTCAATCTCTTGAATGCTTTAAACGAGCTTAGCCAGGCCGAATCTCTTGGCCAAGGTTGGCGGCTTTCTGTGTTATGCAATCCTAGGTTGCTCATGGAACGCAGACTTTGATCAGAATTCAAGCTTTGAGGATGACAGAGATGTCCGTGAGTAGGAAGGGTCATCTGACAGCTGCGCCTTTGGTTGAACATCTGATTAGCGACTGCTGACGAGCAACTACAGATTGCCGGAGCAGAGACATTTCATATATTTCAAAAGTTCGTTCGCCATCAACTCCGCAATCTTTTCCATTAAAATTTCCTACAGAAGGATTAATAGTTTCGACAAAGAGGTAACTATTGAACAACAAGCTTTGCAGCAAATTAAGCTCACGCGGTGTTCACACTGACAGCTGAGAAACTTTGGCAATGCTGCACGACAACTTGGTAGTTCCGTCGGAATTCTGTCTTCCGCGTTTCGGCTCCGTGAACGCCTCGCACAAATTCTTTTCCTTTTCCGGGACAATGCGGCTGATCTGTTTCCTCGCAAGATCTCTCGTCAACAGCGTGAATTTTTGGTCAATCCCAATCTAATGGACAGGAAACGCAAAGCTCGGCGGCGAAAGAGCATGCCAGGACGTGTTCCAGCTAATATTGAAGATAGCCTTGATATTGAGAACCTCCCAGAGCAGTTTGAGAACTTCGCTACTGCTCTCATGACCTTTTTGAAATGCCTGAACGAATTTCCAGAGTTCACCGACGAGGCTGTTAACACTTCGATAAAGTCATTCGAGGGCGATTTGAAGGTATACATTCGCACCTGTTTTCTTAGCGCCTGGTTAATCTTTAGCAGTACTGGGCATGCTGTTTACAAGATTACAGAGGCAAGCCTCTCGCAATCTCGCACGACTCAATGACCTGAATATTTTTTGTCAGGACAATTCAAATACCCTGCTGTGCAGCGTTATGTTCATGACCTTACGGCTGAAATGGGAGAACACATCGACTGCATTACTGAGACATTATCTATGTTCATCGAAGTTGGTATGTTATCCTGTGGTCTACCCAGACAACGTCACTCTGATTTAGTCCGAGGTGTCCCAACTATTCGATTCGCGCAGAAGCACAGTACAGCAAATCTGTTAACCCTGTCCACCGTAGCCACGTTCTTCTCCGCCGTTACTGCGACCACACTGCAGTTCTCGTATTCTCAAACGGGAGATATGCTCTCTGATGGTGTTAATGCGTTCTGGTTCTCCTCGCTTGTGTTCAGCATTGCTGCTGCTGTTAATAGTTTGCTGGGGCTTTCTTGGAAACAAGCTATGTAGTAAGTGCCTCTTGGACTTAAAGCTGGTCACAGCTGATGTGGGTAGTCGATCACCTGGTGATCGCGTACCGTGGTGGGTACTGACATGGATTAAACGATCACCCCTAGTATTTTTGGTGACGTCTGTGGCTTGCTTCTCGGCCGGACTTGTACTGTTCACATATTCTACGGACCAGGTGGGTTTCCTTGGCTATTTTCAAAATTTCCTTTCACTCATGATGTATCACAGGGCAAAGTTACATCTACAATCACAGCTGTTTCTACTGCATTCACCTCATTTGGCCTAGCAGCGGTGTCAGCTTGGTTCGCCTCTGAAAAATGGACATTCGTGCATCATCGCGGGTCGAAGTGGCTTTCTGATGTTCTGAAAGATGCCCTACGACGCTTCATGGCCCTACGTCTGGTTTCAATTGTCAGCAATTTTTTTGGTTGGGGCTCGCAGTACGTGCAAAAAGGCGTTGAATTTGCAGAACACGAATTTAGACGGATGTTATCAATGGGGACAATCACGACAACCGCGCTAGAGCAAGGCAACAGCCTGACGACTGGCGAGTATGCTCACATCATATCACGCTCTCCCGAACCCCTTTCTCCGGTGTCACCCTCCACGGACTCCTACTCGCACTTCAGTGCCGAGGGTTCTTCACATCCCAACTTAGAGCCGCCAACCACCTTCAATGGCACGTCAAACTCTCCGGTTACACCGCGAGACCGTTTAACAAATGCCATTCGGTCCGTCATGATGCTCCAGTCCGCAACGTCTTCTCCCAGCAACCTATTTTCTTCACCTACCCGGAAACGAACGACTTCGTCGGCGTTCACAGATGCGTCAATATCGAGAGTGATATCAGGAACAAGTCTCGCTACAACATTTAGAGGATCCAAAGTCGCTTCCCTCATGCACAAGCTCAAAAGCTTAGAAGTAACGCAAGATTTGGCTGCGCATTCAGCACTTGTCAGGCACTTACAGTTTTCACCCAATGGGAAGTTTTTAGCGACTTCGAGGTGGGACCTTCTAGTCTGTGTAATATATTATGTATTGACATTTTTTATTAGCTGGGATCGGACGTCCATCATCTTCCGCGTCGGGGTGTGTGGTGCTAGTGATTGATCGAAACGTGGCAATAATATTTCTACAGGATCCTTGTGTGCCCCATCGTGTGCTTGCACATGCTTCTGGCTTCGTCGGTCAAGTTACTTGGTGCGCTATCCTTGCTTCGTGTTGTTGGCTTGCTGACGTTTTGATAAGGTCCCCAGTTGGTGTGCTTCTCCTTACAAGGCTAAATCGGGCTATCAAAATTTGGACCGAGGTTAGTTGAACGGAAGGAAAGTAACGCCATGCTAAGTTATGTGTTATTTTTAGGATGGAGTGTGTCGAAAGACCATCAAACGTTGCCATCATATCCAGTCAATTGTGTGGTTTCCTGGAGGGGAAGGTGAGGTTCTAATTGGCATCCGCAGACTATGCCAACAAGTCATCTCCCATAGCATTTCTATCCGTCGAGGGTAACGAAGTGGTCAAATTGGTGAGCAGCTATCGTATTCTTATTTATGACATACCCACTCATTTTGACAGGGTCTTAATGGCGATGTGTGTGCACCAAGGACAATTTTTGGAATGTTACTGAAGTGTCTCGTCTTTCAGGTCCTTGACACGTATCACTTCAATCGGGTGTTCCTTCATAACGTGGCCATCACTCCCGATCTGCGGCGGTTGTTAGGTGTCGGACCGATCCTATATTCTCCTAAAGGATTGCATCCTAGCAAGTCCCGAGTAGAAAAACAGCTTTTGGGTGAGTTCACTTTCGTCTTTCGTGTGATCTAACTCCTTATCTATTTTAGTTTATAATATCGAGACGAAGGTTATTGAAAGGTAAGATCATCGTTGTGATGCTCTAAGGCATGTATTGATGACTTGTGGCAGCCAGACTCCAGTGCTCAATGATGTTCGTGACATAACGCTGGCGAAGAACGGACAAGTGGCTCTGGTATCTTATGAAAACGAGGTCTGTTAGTATATCCCCGATTAGGCTTTGTTGCTCAGTTTCTCTCGCGGATACATTTAGGCATTTCCCCAGCTGTGGAAGTTGGAAATGGTCAAGGATCAGGCGCGACTGACTCTGTGTCATACTTATATGCCCAAGGTGCCAGTTGACTTTGCAGGACCGAGCTATTTTGGGGGCAAGGATGATCAACTTGTGCTTTGTACTGGCAAGGGTGCGCTATTTCCAGTTCCCCCCAGCCCATAACTAAAGAAGTACTGAGCAGTTGGTGATATACATATCTGGGACCGCGATTCAGCCGTGCTTCTTCATCATGTCCGTGCCCAAGCCCTAGGCGGCGACCTGACGTGTATCGCATGGAATCATGCTTCAGACAACCCTTTCATGTTTGCTACGGGAAGCCACTATGGTGGAGTCAGATTGTGGACGACGGCGAATAACTATCGACCACACGAATCTAGTCGCCGTCTCTTTACAGTGACTACACAATCTACACCACATTCTATTACCCCTCGCTCGCCTTCACCTGTTGATGATGGTGCTCAAACAGATAGCGCCGGCACAGGGAATGCATTTCAGAGCAAGTAACGCTCACATCCGTGGGAGAAAATAGCGCCGGCACAGGGGATACACAGAGCCAGTGACGCTCGCACCCGTGGAAGATAGTGGCCAGCGAGACAGAATCGTTGCATTTGCACACACTCGTGAACCGTAAACACACATCTTTAGCCTTCTAATAGAAGGAAGATAGTCATATTTATTGTGCGTTTCTGGATTGGGAGTTGGAGACCATCAGAGTTGGAAGGTTCGGAAGGTTCGGTGATTTCCTGAATCTTGACGAGTTTTTTTAACTTTCCCCGGACTGGTTTGGAGCGTTCTTGCACAAAGATGGCTCTGCTGCGACACCTTGGGCAGTTGATTCCCCATTGTCGCCGCTGACTCTGTTTAGCGCTCGGCACTGCAAGACTAGCAAGTATGAAGGACGAGTACTCTGTAGATAGCAATGACTCAATGCGAAACCTGCTTATATCAAGAAGCCCATATATAATTTTGAGTACCACCTCCAGAATCAAATAAGGTCGAGATAATGCATGGTTACGAGGATCTATAGATTGAACGTGATCCAAATTCCAGTGTACAAGTCTTGTGCACGAGAGTGTTTGCTGGTAACGAGGATGCCCATCTTGATGCCCCTCGATTGTTGGACTTGCTATCAGACAAGCCGATCCGGGTGAAAGGGGCAAGCGGGGGCCGGCAGTGCGGTTGCTCACCCAGATTTCAAGAAAAAACTCTCTGCAGCCTATGCAAACGAGAAAGAGAGACGGCCGAAAGTGATGTGTGGAGCATGCAAGGTTAGCAGAGTGATTGACGAGTAGCAGAAGGATCGTGAGGAGCAGCACCAGGGTCTACGAAATGATATGCGAATGCATGGTCAAATCATCGCATAATATTGTAAATGTCTCAATAGTAGATACTGCTCACTATCAGTTCTGTTGATTACAAGATATTGAGTCGATTTTTCCCTAACACGCCCTCCAATGAATTTCAAAAGGAGCTCTCGCAAGAAAGACATGGTGACTATGGCGAGGAATTTACACATTGGGTGTACTTGGTTCGAAGTTCGGCCGAGATTGATGTACGTTCTGGCTATTAATTTTGCTCGTCATTCATGACACTGCAACTTGTAGCAAAAACGTCCCGACCGTGTACGATGGTACATATTGTCAAGATGTCGAGCCAACACCACTGCAGAAATTCGCTCGGCGAATTTTTTCGATCTGTGCAAACTCAGCCTCTTGTGAACGTCTTTTCAGTCTTTTCGGCACAGTACTCACAAAACTTTGTTCACGTCTGTCTTAGAAGCCTCACGGACTTGGCAGAATTGCGCTTGCATCTGCAAGACGAGTATATGCAGATGGGAGATAAAAAGGGCCGTCTGCGTCGCACAAGGAAAACATACCACAGCGCTCCTTCAAAGACGAGGGTGCAACAGACGATGATCCTATGTTCAATGACATCCCCCTTCAACAACTTTTCAACTTCGAAGACGAGAGCTGGGTAAAATTGACGGAAGTATTTGTATGAGGTATATTGACAACGACATTTTAGAATTGAGCAGGAGTGCTATGTCGTTGTCAATATAGTCAACCGTACCCGGGTTCTAACCTCCGAAGCATGCCGGGCTGTTGCTAAGTTGCCGGTTCACTAGCGCTTTTTTTTTCAGGGAATGACATGCCGGACCTATGCAGGGCGCCGAAGTGATTCAACTGTCGGTGCGAAAACAGGGAGACCTCTTTATGTGGATGTGTGAGTTGAGAGTAGGAAAGCAGAGGATCGGCGCCCCAAGTTCGCTGTGGCTATATTATTATACATCAATTTGTTCCGTACGTACCCAGGTCCCATGGCCGATGGGACCGTGACTCCAGGCTCCATCGAATATATTACTCTTATTTCCTAGACTTCCACTACATTAGTCTAACTCATAGAATATGCTATCGAAACGGGTCATCGCCGCTGCACGCAGTCGTGCTTTTCTCGCGAGTAGAAATGTCCAATACCGCGACACTGCTGTATCGCTGTCGAAAGGATGGTGCGCATTCTCTGCGTGCTTTTTTCTCTGCTGGCAGCATAGCTAATGGACGATCACTTTCTCGTTTGTCTAGGAAAGTCGCCAACTCGCAAATGAGACACGCACAATTCCATTCATCACATCTCCTCCAAGGTCAGTTCCATGACGTATCTAAACAACGGAACATGATCGTTCAATTGCTCTTGTTGATCCACAGCTGAGACCGTAAAAGTGCCGCAGATGGCAGAGTCCATCTCCGAAGGTACTCTTCGGTCTTGGTCAAAACAGGTTGGGGATAGCGTCGAGGCTGATGAGGAAGTCGCAACCATTGAGACCGATAAGGCGAGTGGCAGCTTATTTGCACCTCTATCGCACGAATATACACGCTAACGTCCTCTCCTCCAGATCGATGTTTCTGTGAACGCGCCTACATCAGGGAAGATTGTGGAGCTGCTCGCAAAGGAGGATGACACCGTTACCGTCGGCCAGGATCTCTTCAGAATTGAACCCGGTGAAGGTGGTGGTAGGTCCCACATCTGTAATATGACACATCATTTATTCACATAGTTCTAGCATCTTCCGCCCCTCAAGAACAGAAGAAGGTAGATCCGGAAGAACCTAAGGACCAACAATCGGACAAGACAACGACGGAGCCTCCCACACCCTCAGGTGCCGACGGGCAGAACAGTGCTGTTCCTCCTGAGGGACCGAAAGGGCCCAAGAAGGAAGTAAAGCAGGACTCGAAACCAAAGGAGGTAAAGTCAAAAGCACCTCCCGTCGCGCTAAAGGCACCAGGCAGCCGGGGTGAGACTAGGGTAAGCATGGCATTATTGCACCTCCTTCAAGGATATTAATGTACCTCTATCCCGTAGGTTAAGATGAACCGCATGCGCCTGCGCATTGCTGAACGTTTGAAGGAGTCTCAAAACGCTGCCGCATCGCTCACGACCTTCAATGAGATCGACATGTCGTCTCTCATGGAGATGCGAAAGAAGTACAAGGATGAGGTGCTCAAGGAACATGATGTCAAGCTGGGCTTCATGAGTGCGTTCGCTCGTGCGTGTGCGCTGGCCCTGAAGGAGATACCTGCTGCAAATGCATCCATCGAGGGTGACGAGATTGTTTACCATGATTACGTCGACCTCAGTGTTGCTGTCGCAACTCCGAAAGGTTTGGTCACTCCCGTAGTGAGGAATGCTGAGAGCATGGGCTTTGTTGATATCGAGAAGGAGATTGCTGCTCTCGGCACCAAGGCTAGGGACGGTAAGCTGACCCTGAGGACATGGCAGGAGGTACCTTCACCATGTAAGCTTTTTCATCATCAGCTTCAATCGAGACTAATTTCAGCGCATCTAGTTCCAATGGCGGTGTCTTCGGTTCATTGTACGGAACGCCCATTATCAACTTGCCACAGTCTGCTGTGCTTGGCATGCATGCGATCAAGGACAAGCCTGTCGTAGTTAACGGCCAGATTGTCATTCGACCCATCATGGTTGTCGCCCTCACTTACGACCACAGACTACTCGATGGTAGGGAGGCAGTTACATTCTTGGGTTCGTACTCTTCATGTCATTTGGTCTCACTTGAGGTACTAACAGCGTTTACAGTGAAGGTCCGCGACTACATCGAGGACCCCCGCAAAATGCTTCTTGCATCGAATTGAACTTGCCTTTGGGAACTTTGTTCAGGACCCGTGGTTAAGTGCACTTGTTCTTATAAGTTATAGTAATTTTGCAGCCAGTATATTCAATGATAATTTTCCTGGTCTATCCCAAATTGTCCAGATATTTGAACGCTTCATGCTGTTTTTAAACCATGTAATCCACCCTCGTATCAACCTCCGCATCGATATTCAGGTTAAGTTGAAGGGTATTAATATTGCTGTACCAGAGTAATCTCCCAAAAGGCAGTCGACTTACAGCAACGCGTGCATGAAATACAAAAAAGACACGTGTCCGAGCGTGCAAAAACGAAATAACGACGACTATCGCATCGGCACGTCCGACGGCAGACATCACGGTATAACCTCCTTTTCCTTACCCTTCCGAGACGGCGGAAGCGCCAAGCTTAACGAATTTGCCGTACCTGTGAACGACGCAAGGCGTCGCGTTCCCTTTAGCCCCGTTGGCGAGGAGAGAATATTTGGTGAGTGTAAAGGACTGCTTGGGACCGAGGCGTTCGAGCGCATCGGTCTTGTGGGCGTTTCGCCCTGATTTGCTTCAGTGAGCAAGTATTCCACCCAGAGCCGGGAAAAAGACTAAAGCAGAAAAGCTGTGAGCTTGCGATTGCAGCAATAAAATCCGTGGCATTACCTCAGTCTCATCTGTCTTTTCCAAATCGGCTGCCTTTTGACTTGGTGACCCGACATTTGATGAACGTCCCCAGAATGAATTGCCAGATGAAGCTGTTATCGAGGAACGCTGGAGACCTGCCTTCTCACGTTCTGCGTCCGTCCATGATAGAATAGATGCAAGAAGCGTGAGCATTTCGAAGCGTTTTGCATCGGCACGTGGGGTGGAAAGAAACGATAGAAGAACGTTGTTGACCAGTCTCCGATCTACATTCGTGTCAGATGAATTCCGCCGAAGTCTACGGAGGGCTTCCATCAGGTGTTCGTTGATAATTACGGCTGAAACGGATATTGATATTAGGCAACATATATGGCAATGGAAATAGACCTTCATGTCGCAGTTTGCCAATTAATAGATTCTTCTCCTTGACGTCCTGTTCTAGCTCTTGTGTCCGCGAGGCATTAATTTTCAGTTCGTCAAGTTGGGCCTATCTGATATTTGAGCTTGGTTAGATAGCGACCAGAACACAAGGCAGACCTCTGCGTCTAAAGCTCGTCGCTTGAATTCTGCTAATGACATGGTAACATCATCGAGCTGAGATTTGTAGTCCTTCACAGCTTGTGAAAGTTCGTGATCCTTGGCTGCCAATGTTTCAGCGTGGAGAACTTGAATATAAAATACGCATGATATTGCTTACATGCTGAGAAATCCTCTAGCACTGACTGTAAGTTAGTCGCAGTCTCCCGTGCTGCGACCAACTCAACTGACTCTCGAGCTCGAACTTCGCGTTCCATTTCCAGATCACGTCTCAACGTCTCCAGGTTCAATCTTGCTTCATCACCCAACATCTTCTCCTGCATTGAGGCGCGCTCCCATTCGCCACGCTCGAGGCGGCATCGCTCAAGTTCACTCAAAGTCTCCCGAAGCTCACGTTCGCGTAGAAGACTTTCCTGCGCATTCTCGTCCAGGACCTGACTTCGAATTGTATCTAACTCCTTTGAGTTGCGTTCTACTTCTTCATGAGATGCGATGAGCTCGGCTTTCAAAGTCTCAACTGTGGAAGCCAGATCCTCATTCTGAGCCGTAAGCTGCTGAACCAGTTGTTCCCTCCTATCGAGTTCTTCCTACGCATAGTTCGTTAGGGAGCCAAAAATAATATATAGATACTCCAATAGAAACGTACAGCATCCTGTTGCAGCTTATTGCCTAGACTTGTACGCATCGTCGTGAGTTTGGCTAGGAGGTTACGATACTGTGCGGCAAGGTTCTCTTTCTCCTCTCTCTCGTGTTCGAGTTCTCTCTTCAGCTTCTCGATGGGTTCCAAGCCCTCCTCGTCCACGAGGGCACGGGAATGCCCATTGACGCCAACTACGGGAGAAGACGTGGAGCTGCTTTCGCTGTCCAGGGATGAGCGACCATCCACATTTGCGACGTGGTTGTTAGGAGAAAATGGTCTGGCATGGAGTGGGGACCTCGAGTCATTCCGGGTGATGGCCGCGCCGTTGGAAGACATCGATCTCGTTCTTGACATCAGTTCCTCTGGAGTCCCAGAGCATAAGGCTACTTCACACACCAAAAATGGAATCACACGTGCGCTTTCACTAGTAGTCTGATCTATGTCTCACGGGTCGTAGACGAACTTCGTTCCTTTACATAAACTTTAAAGATTCTTTTTATGGTATCAGCGACTATTCCATTGCTAATTTACAGAGGATGAGTTCGAGGCTCATCTTTGCCTCTGGGAATATGGAAGTCTATTCCATTAGCGACAAGTCAAAGCTCCCGCAACGCACCGCGACAATCTGCTTACCATCTCTTGTGGATGACTTTTCATGGTGTCTTCATGAGCGAACATTCAACTCATGTTTCCCGATCTTCGAAAGTCCCACCAGCAACCTTCGTGTTCATTTCACCCCAGTGCGGATGGTCAACTCATGACCATCCTTTGGTCATTCGAACGAACACGAACCACTCACTTCACTATTACTTTGTTGTCCAGCGTAGTGCCATTCTGGAACTCGAAAGTTTATCTGTCAACGATCACATCTGAAGCTTGATTTTTGGGTTGCCTTGGTCGATGTGGAGCATACGTTGTGGTTCCACGTTCAACTTAACGAGGACGGGCATACTTCATGAAAAACCTACTCTCGGTGAATGACGGAGCAATCTTCCGCATCTCCGAGAATTACGGCGCAGTGTAGAATTGTTCCAGGCGTGTTGGAGCGCTTGGACATGCATTGACATATCGCGAGAGTCTTAGCAAGGAGCTATTTGATACGAACAAAATTTTCTCAGACCAAAGTAGGATTCTGCTGGTAAAAGTGACTCGCAAATTACCCTTGGTTCCGTATAGTGATTGCGATTCTAGTGCATTGGAAAAATGCCAGGTATTGGTAGTTTGACCATGCAATGTTGACGCCTTGGAGGGATGGTCTTTTTGCGGAGATGCTCTGCATTGCGTTGTCTTGCCGCATTGCTCCGTGCAGCCCATTGGTCCCATCGAGTACATAGGTGAGGTGGGGCGTCGAGGTGTCTTGATCATCCATAACTTCATTTGTCGATTTTGATCTTCACGGTGCCCATGGTTGCTATACAGTCGATACCAGTCGGTACCTTCTAAATATTAATATTCACCAACCTCTGTTTCAGTTTCAAATATTAATGTGACCTCTCATGCGGTGTAGTTTTATACGTCTCTCACTCTGTTTCTTGCTGCAGTATTGGAAAACATTTGACATTCTGTGCAATATACCCTACCTTTTCATGTTCACCAGACTACCTCCTGTTTATCTCAATGAGACGTTTGCAGCTTCCGAAATGTTTCTCCGTATAAATGAAAACGACGGTTTCTGGATGGTTGGCATTGTGCTAGCTCTTCGGTCCTTACTCCCGCGTATTTCTTGCGCCTTCTAAACCCAACGCTTTTGTTATTGCAATAGTCATAGAAACTGAAGGCGGAGTCTATGGCTGTGAAGAGGGGATCCCGTCTCTGTCACTCGGGGCATGTATTGGAGTAGCCGAGAATTCCAGAAAGGCACGTCTACGCGTTGTCAGCCTCGGCTAAGGCTAGGTCGTGCAATTTTACGCATCGGGGCGCAAGCAACGAGTCGGGGAGACTGTGGGGAAGGTCAGTTGGTTCCCACATCTAGGATGATCTGGTGTGTGTAATTAAGCAACAATTCCACTACAAACTACTGGAAGAACCCCTACCTGAACGTAGGACGTTTGATTGGTGAGGTTATCTCCGCACATCACGGAACAAGCATACTTAGATATAGTGCAACGTGTACGTGTTCTATCGCTATAGAAGTCTGTTTAAGTGCCCGGGGTGTGTGTTCATAGCGGTGTAGTGGGAAAGGTTACACCGCGCTGAAAATTAGCGAGATCTATAGCGCCGGGGTCAGAGCGAGGCAGGAATGGAGATTAGTAGCATAGCGCAGAGCTTGGCACGAAGCAGAGCCCAGGGGTCTTGCACACACGCGCAAGTTGTAGATAATCCGGTATCGACACACACGAGTAGCCTGATCCCCTCAGAGAGCTAGGCCGGCGGGTCTAGCGGATTCAACTAAGCGTCTGCTGCCTCCAGTCTAGGAACAGGGCACCCACAGCAGGTCGCAACATCAGAGCTCACTATTTATTCGCACTTTCCTCTCCATCTCCTCCTCATGTCTCTTCAACAAGAGCCGATGCACCCAACCGCCCTGGGGAAATGCTTTATCCCACCGATTATGTAAATGCACGGCAAATATCTTGCCAAGTGCCCTATCCAGCGCTCCACCCTCCTCGAGCCCCTCCCCGGGTCTGCCGATCCACCTCCCGTCTACGCGATCAGGCTCAAATGGCTCTGGCGGTCTGTTGTCGAGACGACACACCAGAGGGTCGGAGAAGCAGAACGGCAAAATTTTGAAGGGAGGTATAGATTCGTTGAGGAGACGCCGCCATAGCCTATGGTAAAGAACTGAACCCCAATCAGTGCTTGCAGGGCGCGGAGGAGTGCTGTGTGCCATTAAATGGAAGGCTTCGCAGAGGTATGGCGAGTGCTTGCGGAAGTGCATGAGTGCACCGTTGAACGGTTGGTAAATCTTGTCTAAGGAATCCTGTGGATTAGTGGACGAAAGAAGGCTGATTATTGAATTACCGTAGCAGTCCCATTGCGTTACGAATTCGTGCTCAAGCAATGGAGAGAGGTCTCGGATCAGGAGCATGTCCATGTCTATCCAAGTGCCGCCGTATGTCCAAATGACAAGTAAGCGGATGAGGTCGCCGTCCACCCATGCTTTCTCGTCCTCGAGATTGGGTGAGCGGTAGCTCTCCATTTCCGTGCCCTTGGCTAATTCAGGTATATCCACTATCTGAAGTGTGAATGAGTCGGGGAATGCTCGAGATACTTTTGCAAGATTGGATTGGGTGGTAGGTCGCCGTTTGACCAGAGTATTAGACGGGAGCGGGGAAGGTCTTGCGTAGCGAAGAATGACTTCAGCATATATTCCTGTCTCTCGCCGAAGGGTGCGAGATCGATACGCCAATATGTGTGGAACTGTGCTCGTTCCTCTGGTGGGATATACCGTTCCTCTGCCTTTCGTTCGCCTTCTGCAAATCTTACTATTCCCGCTAACTCATAGCAGTCCATACCCATCCGCATTGGTACACCTGCCTGAACCTCAAACCGTTTCCTGCCGTACACGACGTCACTGACGTTGTACAGTGGGCTGACGCGCTCCGGTTCAAAACACCCTGCAAGTGGGGACAGTGGGAGTATTTCGCGCTGTATCCATGCTCGTCGATGGAACACGAGACCGATGCTCACATGCGGTTCATAGAGATAGTATGCCGTGTAACCTATGATGAACACCAGCGGAAGCGCGAATTTCAAGAATATTTTGAATGTTCTTTGTAGTCGCATGTTAGGCCAGGAAAAGCGTTGTTTGCGCCAAGGTGGGGGATGTACCGCAGTGCCATTAGTTGTGCATGGGAACGACTTTGTAACCTGCTCTCAGGTTGGACCCTATCATAAGGTGCCAGTTTAAAATTTAAACTGCGACAGTGCGATGGCAGTCTAATACCTTTTGGTTTTGTAGTCTTGTTTCTGACTAAGGACTCAACTAAAAGGCTGAAGTGTGTATGAATCCTTTTCTATGTCATGCCACTATTATGCTTCGTCATTCTTGCTGAATTAGTAATATCAGGCCACTACTCAATCTCTGACTTCCAACCCTCCATTTTTAACAAATACTCTCATAAACGGCCGACCATTCTATTACTACTTTACACAAGACCTTTACTGAATTACGGGTCATTGTCATATACCCGTTCTTACAACCAGAATACCAGACTTTAACACCGTCTTTTCTCTTGTGAAATATTTCTTCAATTCTGTAGATCTGCTCGATTTTGGTGACCCTATTCTGGCATCTATGCTCAACTCAAGCTTCCAACTTGATCTCATGCCATTGTTCAAATCGCGTCACATCGGTCGTCTTCCCGTATCAGGTTCTTGCTTTTATTTTAGACCATGCCTAGTAGGTCATCATACACCGTTATTCAGCGTTATCAAGGTGCAATTTATTTTTGTCCAGTAGTGACCCTCAAAGTCTAACGTTAACTTCCGACTCTCGCCCAATTAGTGATCAAGTCGCCTGCATTCAAGTTCGCGCCTGCCACTAGAGACCTAAGGATTAGGATGTGCCTTCCCATCCACAAGGCGGTAGCACATACTGGACCTTGACTTACTAATAGAGATTCAGCTTCGCCACGAACCATTTCCCGTAGCGTTCCTCAATTCATAGCTGCTGCAGGGCCATGCGCCTACCCTTCATGCTCTCGTGAACACTCAAAGTCGTGAGTACTAATGACAAAAGACATACACTTCAGTACCGCGTTGGTAGATAAAGGCACGATTCTTGTGGTGTACAGTTTGAACCTCGCTTGCCCTTTGAGGATTGTTTAGTGAACAGTTGTGGATGCCTCGTTGACCGTGTTTTCACACAATCTTACCGTCAACTTGACTGTGGTTCCTCCGTTCCTTTAAGGACACATGGGCTCATATATAGCACAAAAATATCAGGCACTCGCAGTATGCAATGCGTTAAACAGTTGCGTGATTTACTCTTGCAAATCTATGTCATAATATCAAACCGTTACCACAACGGAATCCAAAACAAATCATCATATTCCTACAGAATCTAGTTTCTGCCGAGACACACGCATGTCAATCAAAATCAGTATTATCGCGTTACTATGACTGAATGACTCACCTCCCAGCATGCCAAACGTGAAGAAAGGCATCCACATTTGTACGATATACGTAAAAGATATTGCATCAGACACGGTGGTTGATGAACCTCATACAAGTTCTTGAAGGAAACTGACAGTTGTTTCAGTCATCATATTAAACTCACAAACTCGTCAACAACCTCACTTACGCCTTCGGAACTGTGTAACTGGTTGGACGAAAGCAGCAGGCAGTGGCACAGAGTGAGACTCACAAAGTCTGTCAGCGAGACTCTAGGAAAACTTACTGCCTGCCGGTCAGAAATAAACGAGGTGTATGCGGGGGGACTCACGAAGCATTCTTATGCTAATCATGAGATATGGGTTATTAGCACAGTGCCAATGTCTTATTGAAAATATACACAGAAGATAGCATTCCAACATAGCGCACCTATGTATATTTGAAGTTGAGTGAAACTGGTCAACTGCGCCCATGATATAGATCACTTACGCTGGTATACAGAACAGTGATGAAGGTCCGGCGTTGCCTCTGATCTGAATCAAATGTGGTATCCCCTTGATGTGGTACCCCTGATATGGGACCCAGGTCCAACCGTAAAACCATCCATGGTGAGAGATTCCTCTGCTATCATTCGAACCCTACCTCTTGTCCGAATGACAATGTTGGAGAATACTATGCGAGCATCGACGACTCCCTCCATAGCCCATCCAATCGTATGCCAACACAGTAGAAAATAAAACGGCGAAACCACAGTTAGAAATAGATGAACATCTGCTCTCCACAAACCTGAGGTATAGCTGTAACCATGATACCAATTTGATCATCGGTTACCGACTGGGATTACTTGAGACTAGCGTCACTACATCAGTAAGTAGCGAATTGGACGCAAGTATGACGAATGGTACTATTCCTGCTAGATATGACCGCTATCATGATCTTGCCGAAAATACCTGATTATGACTAATGTATTCCTGCCTCTCGCCAAGTCCTCGTATTACTACCACTGCGCACCCGTCGATAATTGTGTAGACTACACATTACATGCATGCGAAGGAATATGGTTTGTCACCTTTGATCGACAAAAGCAATGCAAATTGCACTGTATCATACAGATTGATACCCGTCGGCGTTGCATCAATTTGCACAGCCAGGTAATGGACCCTCATTGGTTTTGAAAATATAGATCAGTGGCCGCACGCTTGTCAGTCCAAATGTGAGTGATATTTGATGCTGTGGATAGTGCGGTAATGGACGTGAAGGCGAACAGCGTGTCCAATGGGAGTTGCTGCATATGCCAGACTGAGTCGTTGCGGTGTTGGCATTGGCACGCTACCACACACCTTTTATTTCAGTGCTTCTGCATCTGCGGGCTCCGGAATT